>JADRCD010222254.1:18247-56450 GCA_019843815.1 Montemys delectorum | reverse complement strand
AAGATTTATTTATTATTATATCTTAGTACACTGTAGCTGTCTTCAGACGCACCAGAAGAGGACGTCAGACCTCATTACGGGTGGTTGTGAGCCACCATGTGGTTGCTGGGATTTGAACTCAGGACCTTCGGAAGAGCAGTTGGTGCTCTTAAGCACTGAGCCATTTCTCCAGTTCGACACTGAATTTCAACTTGACTGGGTCAAAGGATGGCCTGCCAGCTAGTAGGAGCTGGGTACACTACTCGGCGCACCTGTTAAAGTTTTCTAGAAGAGATCAATATTTGAATAGGTATCCTGAGTAAAAAAGATAGACTCTCGGTGTTAGGCTCCGCCCAACAGTTACCTAGCAACAGCTGCCAGCCAGGTAAAAGCCGGACTGTTTGGCTTCTCTCTCTTCCGCTCCCCCCTCCCCATTTCCCCTCCCCCTCCTCATCTCCCTCCCCTTTCCCCTCCCCTCTCCCCCTCTCTCCTTCTCTGTCCCTGTTCTCTACCTCTACCCCTTTTTCTAGGTCCCAAATAAACTCATTTCTGATTTATGAGCTGATTTCTCAGAGGGAACACTTGCCAGGCATGGTTCTGCCGGGCACGGTTCGGCCCGGGTGCTCCCTCCCTTTTGTGGCCTCACTGCCACTCTGGGTTGGAGAGATGTCTCTGTACTTAAGAGCACTTGCTGCACTTGCAGAGGACCTAGGTTTGATTCCCAGCACCCACGTGGTGGCTCACACTATCTGTGACTCTAGTTCCAGGGATCCGAAATCCTTTTCTGGCTTCTGAGGGTACCAGGAAGGCACACGACGCACACACATACATATGCAGGCAAAACACCCATGCACATAAAAGTAATAAAACAAAAAGTGACCCTTGTTGATGCAAGCACTGTCTGGTCCACGGGTGGCCCTACTAGAAAGCTGACATAAGGGAGGATAACTCCGTCCCCCACCCCGGTCCCTCTACCTGGTCATCCATCTTTGCCTGAGCTTGGCAGTGGAATTCCTGGTTTTGACAATTTAAGCCTCACTTGAGACCCATAACACTAACTCTTGGGTCCCAAGCCCTTGGTTTGGACTGAAACTATGTTTTTGGTTTTTCTGGGTCCCCAGCCTTTGGATACCACCACTTCTCAGCCTCTACAGTTACATAAGTAAATAAATTTCTTGTCACCTTCTCCTCTGTTCCTCTTCTTTCTTTCCTTCTCTTTTTGTTCTCTTGAGACAAGGCCTCTGAGCTGGTTGGCTTTTTGTCAACTCGATACAAGCTAGAGTCATCTGGGAAGAGGAACCTCACTTGAGAAAATGCCTCCCATCCTCCATCAGATTGGTATGTAGGCAAGTCTGTGGTTTTTGTTTTTGTTTTTGTTTTTGTTTTTTTATGATTAATGTGGGAGAGCTCAGCCCATTGTGGGTGGTGCCACCCCTGAGTGGGTGGTCCTGGGCTGTATAAGAAAGCAGGATGAGCCGGGCAGTGGTGGTGCACATCTTTAATCCCAGCACTTGGGAGGCAAAAGCTGGCATATTTCTGAGTTTGAGGCCAGCCTGGTCTACAGAGTGAGTTCCAGGACAGCCAGGGCTATACCCTGTCTCGGAAAAAAAAAAAAAAAAAAAAAAAAAAGCAAACAGGCTGAGCAAGCCATGGACTTGCCAGTGAACACAGTTACTCTATGGCTTTTATTTCAGTTTCTGCCACTAGGTTCCGGCCTTGGCTTCCTTCAGTGGACTGTCTCCAGGGATAGGTAAGACACATAAATCTTTTTGTCCCCAAATTGCTTTTGGCTATGGCCTTTATCAGAACAAAAGAAACCCAAGACACTCCCAGTATGTAGCCCAGGTTGGCTCCTAACTATCAAATCCTTCCTCTTTCCTTCCCCATATCAGGTTCTGGGTTTATGGGCATGCGCCACCATATCTGGCCAATGAGTTTCTTTCTGTGTTCTGTTCCTCTGCTGAACCCTGGCTGATGCCCTCTCAGAGTCTCTGCATCTGAAAATATGATGTGCCCACACACATGCATCAGGCACACCATCTGTTCGATAGAGCTTTCCATTTTCCTTCTCTCTCTCTCTTTCTCTCTATTTTTCTCTGAGACAGGGTTTTTCTGTGTAGCCCTGCTATCCCGGAACTACCTCTGTAGACCTATAGACCAGGCAGGCCTTGAACTCAGAGATCCGCCTGTCTCTGCCTCCTGAGTGCTGGGATTAAGGGCATATACCACCACTGCCTGACTGTACCCTCCATTTTTGAGCACACACTTTGTGCCACTTCCTTTTCTCACCCCATTTGTTGTTCTCTGAGAGACTGGCTTGTCCTGGCTGAGCCCCAAGCGTTCCTGGGAACTTGCTGTCCCAGGAGATGTTTTTTTCCTTCAGCTGTCCTTTGCTCTAGGGATTTCCCTCTGGGGATAGAAGGGGGATGGGGGTCAGATAATCTTCCAAGAGAGGCTGTGCCAGCATTGCTCAGGCAACCACAAGATGAGCCAGTCTTTGAATAGAGAATCCAAACTGGCATTTCTATCCTGGTTGTTAAAGACAAGGTGGGGACTTGGCCTGTGTCTGCACCCTTGCAGGCACCTCTTACACTGGATGCACTCCCATGCCTAAACCTTTAGAAGTGTTTTGTTCCCGAATGGAAGGTTTGGTCATAAGCCCCAGTGAAGAATATCTGGGACAGTAACTGAGCAGGGGTCTCATCTAGTTATCAATTCCCAGGAGGGGCAGAGGTGGGATGCTTCAACTTAAGTTTTATATTTTTACGATTCATATTTGATATCAGCAATTATTTCTAAGGATCAAAACAATGGAAGACTGAATAACCAGCTCCTGCCTCCCAAGTTAAGCATTTCGTGCTCTGCACCTGAGCCGCACATGTCAGTTACTGTCCACTGGCCTGCTTTCCACTGGAAGCTGTAAGAATCCGCTCTCTCAATGCATTTCACACCGGACAGTTGTGTTACCCTGATGAGCCACAGGACCTTCAGAAACTGTCTCTGAATTTCTGCATTCACAGCTGCAGAGCCAGCTTGGCTGAGGAACACAGCTGTCAACAATGTAACATTTCACAACTCTCAACAATGTAACATTTCACAACTGTCAACAATGTAAACGTCACTGTCCCAGAGCTGGAAATGGCAGGTTGCATAGTGCATCCCACTCACACGGTCTGGGAGTCCGGAGCTCTGGTGGCTGACCCTTGTGCCTCGGAGTGCTGGAGGCTGGATGTCTAAAATCAAGGGTGGGCAGGGCTGGGTTCTGCTGAGGGCTTTCTTCCTGGCTGCCTTCTCACAGTGTCCTTACATGACCTTCCTTCTGATGTGTGCCCTGCTGGAGTCTCTTCCTCTGCTTTATGACCTCATTTAACTTCAACGACTTCCTTAAACACGGTCTCCAAACTCATCACTTACCAAGGGGGACACAATCAAAGAAACGCAATGTTGGCATTGTGCAGACCTCCTGGCTTACCCAAGCCCAGACAGATAGACTATTTGCTCCCCGTGGTCTGAGGCTGCTGCTGCTGTAATGTGGCATGCTAGTCAACCATTTGAGATGTTTCCAGACAGGCTGTCAAGTAACTCAGGTGTCTTCTAACTTGCTCCGTAGCAGAGCCTACCGTGAGCTCTTTTTTTACTGTGAGCTCTTTTTTAAAAATATATATACATACATATATGTGTGTGTGTGTGTATACATATATATGTATATATTTAATGTATTTTAATAGCAAATTTGCAGGAACAGCACAGAAGACAGAAAACATTAAAAACATGTACTTGCCCGCAGGACAATTCAGTTAGAAAAGTATAGTGAGTGGATGGAATCTACTGTATGATAAAATGCTACAAGCACCATTTAGTTGGCGCCAGTAAGAAATTTACTTGCCGGGCGGTGGTGGCGCACGCCTTTAATCCCAGCACTTGGGAGGCAGAGGCAGGCGGATTTCTGAGTTCAAGGCCAGCCTGGTCTACAGAGTGAGTTCCAGGACAGCCAGGGCTACACAGAGAAACCCTGTCTCGAAAAACCAAAGGGAAAAAAAAAAAAAAAAAAAAAAAAGAAAGAAATTTACTTATTTTTAAGAAATCCAATTGCTGGCATTGTCCACAAAATTTTAACAGGTCTATTGATAATTGTTATAAAGTTAAATTGTTGAAATGTGTTCACTGAAACATTTTGCTTGCATTAATGCTTTACATTATATTAAATTATATTATATTTTACATTTATATTAACAATTCACACATAAATAAACATGGAAAAACTGCCAATACCCGATTCTGTGGCCTATGTTTTCACTCGAAATCACATATTTAGGTACCTTTGACCCCATGGAAAAAATATCTGACACTTAGAACCATTGATAACAGAAAGAAGAGAAAAAATTTTTTGAGAATGAAATGTTTCCCCTCATAGTGGACTTTTAAGCACATTCTCCGCATATGGGACATGCTAGCTGGATATCTTTTGGCATAATTGGGGGTTTTTGTTGTTGTTTTTTTGAGACAGTGTTTCTCTATGTAGCCCTGGCTGTCCTGGAACTCACTCTGTAGACCAGGCTAGCTGGATATCTTTTGGCATAATTGGGTTTTTTTTTTTTTGTTGTTTTTTGAGACAGTGTTTCTCTATGTAGCCCTGGCTGTCCTGGAACTCACTCTGTAGACCAGGCTGGCCTCGAACTCAGAAATCTGCCTGCCTCTGCCTCCCAAGTGCTGGGATTAAAGGCGTGTGCCACTACCGCCCAGCTTGGCAAAATTGTTACACGTTTGGCCTCGATAGCACACCCGGTTGTTATCTTCAAAAAGGCCACCCAGATAGGCCTCACTTGCCTCCGGCAAAGCACCAATGGCTGCACTCTGAAAGTGCAGATCTGTTTTGAAGTCCTGAGCAACTTTTCTCACCAGAAGCTGAAAGGGAAGCTTGCCAATCAGAAGTTCAGTAGACTTCTGACAGCGTCTGATTTCATGGAGTGCCACAGTACCAGGCCTAAAAAAACCGATAAGGTTCCCTCACCCCTCCAGTAGAGGGCGCACTCTTGCGAGCAGTTTTTGTAGCTAGTTGTTTCCTGGGTGCTTTACCATTGGTGGACTTGCGGGCAGTCGGCTTGGTACGAGCCATGGTATGGGCACCTCCTTACTTATCCCACTTGTGCTTCCGCTGGAGCTCGGCACGTGAGAGGCAGCGCTGGGCTAGCATTAGAGAGTGGCACAGGGAAGGCCAGGAACACCTACCTGAGCTCTTGATCCTCTGGGCTCAGCGTCCCAAATGCTTGGATTACAGATTTGCACCATACTGCCAAGTTCATTTTTTTTTTTTTTAAATTTGCATGATGCTGAGGGCTTGCCCTCAAAGAGAAAACCAACCATTCTCTGATCCCCTGACATCCAGCCATGGATCTGTGGAGCACTGTCAATGTCCTTCCCATGCTGTGGAGGGTCCTCCCTGGTCAAGCCTGTGCTCCTCCACCTTTCAGCTGTGTGTGTGTGTGTGTGTGTGTGTGTGTGTGTGTGTCCAACAGCATGCCATGGAGGTTAGAGGACAGCTTGCAGGAGGTAGGTTCTCAAGTCTCAATTGTGTGCTGAGCCACCTCTCCAGCCCTCCCCTCCCCGCTGCTTACCCCGGGAGAACCTGCTCAGGTCATCTATTGTCTATGCACTTGTTATTTGATCTCAGCACACCTGTGAGGACTCTGGATCGTGTATGGATCCCATGGAACGTGTTGTCACCAGCCAGCACTGTGTTTACCGACAGTTTCCTGTCTCCAGTCTCAGTCTCCACTCATTTCCAAAATGACTTATGAACTGATAGCTGCTTGTTTTTAATTGGCCACGCCAGGACTACATGCGGGGCCTCGGTGTTCTATGCTTAGGTAACTTTACTTTTTTTGTTTTGTCTTATTTTATTTTTTTCCCTTCTTGTTTTTTGACACAGGGTTTCTGTGTAGTCCTGGCTGTCCAGGAGCTTGCTCTGTAGACCAGGCTGGCCTTAAACTCACAGAGATCCACCTACCTCTGCCTCCTGAGTGCTGGGATTAAAGATGTGCACTACCACAGCCCGGCTTACCTTTACTCTTGTGACAGGATCTTATGTAGTATAGGCTTGCTTGAACTCATTATGTACCCAAGGATAGCCTCCCTTACTACCAAGCTTGGTTTCTGCTGGAGTTTGAATCCAAAGTTTCCTGCACACTTGTGGCACACACGGATATACAAATAAAACAATGAGGGTGGTGGTGGCACACGCCTTTAATCCCAACACTTTAGGAGGCAGGTGGATTTCTGAGTTCGAGGACAGCCAGGGCTATGGAGAAACCCTGACCCACAAACAAACATACAAACCAAACCAACCAACCAAGCAAACAAATAAATACAAAAGAAAAGAAAAAGGAACAAAGAAACAATTAGCTTGGCCAGGTGGTACTGGCTCCCACCTTTAAGCTCTGTATAGAAGTTGCTTTTGCTTTTGCTGGCTGTGGCAACTCCAGCTGTGGTAATGTGCTGCTCTTGTGCATGGCTCTAAGTGACCAATGATAGAACTGAACCTTTTCAGCCTGAATCCGGACCCTCCAAGTAGACAGGTTGGTGCAGCAGGCTAGCACATTGGGAAACTCCAGACCTGTGGTCTAGGAAGCTCCACCCAGTCCCACAATCGCCCTTCTATCATCAGAAATGAGCATGGGTCCAGCCCAGCCTAGTCCAGCAGCTACGACAGACACACCACCCAGCACATCAGGAGAGGCCAGCCCAGACAGCAGAACTGGCAATCTGTAGATCTGTCATCTGTTAGAGTACCTGCTATTTAGTCTACTAAATCCTTTTTTTTTTTTTTTAATTTTATGTATGTAAGTACACTGTAGCTGTCTTCAGACACCCCAGAAGAGGGCGTCAGATCTCATTACAGATGGTTGTGAGCCACCATGTGGTTGCTAGGATTTGAACTCAGGACCTCAGGAAGAAGAGTCAGTGCTCTTAACTGTTGAGCCATCTCTCTAGCCCCTAGTCTACTAAATCCTGGAGTAGCTTGTGATGCAACAGTATAACACCAACATGCTAGAATATATGATTATTTTCTCATTTAAAAATGGTGCTGGAGCTGGTCAGTGATGGTGCACACCCTTAATCCCAGCATTTAGGAGGCAGAGACAGACGGATTTCTGAGTTTAAGGCCAGCCTGGTCTACAGAGTGAGTTCCAGGACAGCCAGAGCTACACAGAGAAACCCTATCTCAAAAAAAAAAAAAAAACAAAAAAGAGGGCTGGAGAGATGGCTCAGCGGTTAAGAGCACTGACAGCATTTGGAGGTGCTTCTGGGAAGCCTTCTTTACAGTAACACACAGACCTGACCATGAATTAGGTAACCATATACCACCAGACCTGAGTCATCTACAGAGCAAATCTCCAAATCACCAGTGCCTGGTACCATCCCGGTGCCCCTGACAGGAGGGCGTGAGCTGGTGGGGGAGTGAGGATGGGCAGGGGCAGCTCTGCACTCCTCACAGTTCCCACGCTTGCAAGCACATCGGACCTGGAGTCTTAAGCTGCCCAGGGCCCTCTGTGAAGTCTTTGGGGGAGGTTATAGCCCTAGCTGCCTTGCGCTGCTGACCAGGTGAAACACAAGAGTCTCTTGAGGACATCGGGATGTTCTTGACTGCAAAGGAGAAGCAGTGTTTTTAAAACTTGCCTATAGAAATGCTCACGGAAGAAGTGCTCCTAAAAGCCAGACAGCCAAGCAACCCAAGTGCCCATTATAGATAAGATGGATAAATAAGATGCGGTTTGTTACCACCCGATGGAGCATGACTCAGCTTAAGGGAAAGATGTTCTGGAGACGGCTAGGGTGGAGAAGCCTGGAAGATATCTGCTAAGTGAAGGAAGCAGACACTAAAAGCCACATAATATCTGATTCTATTTAGGTCCCGAGTGAGCAAATGCAGACGCAGAACGTGGATTAGCGTCAAAGGCTGGACAGGGGTTGGGGTGGTAGACTGGGCCGACGGCTAAGGGGTATGGCTTGTTTGAGAAGTGATGCAATGTTTGAAAGTGGATTGTGATGTTTGTGTAACTCCGGGAAGATCCTGATGACATTGGATGCTACATGGGAAGCTGGTGAATTGCAGGGTCCATGGCTCACAGCTCGATAAAACTGTTAAGCAAAAACCCAACCTCAAACAAAACCCGCTGACTAGTTAACTAACTAGTTAATTAATTTGGGGGGCTGGGGATGGTACCTAGGGTGTGCATGCTGGATATGTGCTCTACTGCTGAGCTATGCACCCCAGCCCCAGGAAATGTTCATTTAGGTTAGAGTTATTCATAAGAGAGGTGTTGTTTCTCTAATGCCCCCAGGACTTCAGTCAGAGTCTGAGTCCCTTTCCTGGACACAGCAGTTTGGGTGGGTGGAGTCCTTCCAGCAGGCTGGCACAGGGCCTTCTGAAAGCTCACCCAAGGTGTGTATCCCACTCCAGTGACATGCCACAGGTATCCCCAAGTCTCAGGCTGTGGGGTGAAGGGGAATAAGAAGGGAGCCAAGGTCGGGGGAGATAGCCCGGCTGGCAAACTGTTTGCTTGCTTTACTGCAAGTGTGGGGACTTGGGTTCCAACCTCAGAGCCCGTGTTTAAAAGCTAGGTGCTTTGGTGTGCTGGGGGTGCAGATAGGATTCCTGGAACTGCTGGCCAGCCAGGCCTTGCCTGATTGGCAGGCTCCAGACCAATGAAAAACTCTGGGTTTTTTGTTTTGTTTTGTTTTTTAAAAAAGAACCCAAGCAGGGACTAGGGTAATGGTTCAGTGGGTAAAATGTTCACTGGACAAGCATGGGGACCTAAGTCTAGATGCCCAATACTAGGTAAAAGCTGGGCATGATGGTCCCTGTCTATAATCCTAGCATTGGTTGGGGGGAGGGTGTTGAGGATGGGAGGGGGCAGAGACAAGCTAATCCCAGGTCTTTCTGGCCAGGCTGTCTAGATGAATGGTAATCTCCAGGTTCAAAGGCAGAGAGAGAGAGATAGACACCTTAACACACATGCACACACATGCACACACACGCACAGGCACACACACTAATACACATAAAGGGGAGACAGAGAGAGAGAAAGAGAGAGAGAGAGAGAGAGACCTTAACACACACACACACACACACACACACACACACACACACACTCACTCATGCACACGAAGGGGAGACAGAGAGAGAGACTTAACACACACACACGCATACTCACACACATACACACACACACACACACATTCATGCACACAAAGGGGAGACAGAGAGAGAGAGACCTTAACATACACACACACACACACACACACACACACACACACACACTCATGCACACGAAGGGGAGACAGACAGACAGAGAGGGTGGGGGGAGACTTTTGCAAGCAATGTACTCAGAACCCCCTGCAGCTCTGGCTCGGCCAGACGAAGACACTGTTGCAGCTACACAATTAGGAACAGCGTCCAAGAGCCAGTCTGAGGGAAGTGCCACAGTTCCTGAGGTAGAGCAGCCTCCATGCTGAGGCATGGCATGTTCCCTGGTCTCTTCTTCTCACTGTCACCAGTGGGTGTGGAAAGAACTGGATTTAGTGGCTCTCAACTCACCTGTTACCTGGTCCCTGCCATGAGCGTACCCCTCAATGGTTGGAAGCCTGGTCCTCTGTGGTAATATTGGGAGGTGGTGAGACTGTCTTACGCTCTAGGTGGCTGTCTCTTCTCTTATATGCTCCTTCCAACATTGGACCACCGGCATGAGGGACTCTCAATAGAGGCTGTGATTAAAAAGAGTGTGTCTCTGCACCTAGTTTGTTTTTGTTTTTAATTTTAATTTATGTGTATCCATCACTCTGCGTGTACACCACATGCATGCAGTAACCCATGGAGCCCAGAAGAGGGCATTGGAGCCCTGGGAGCTGGAGTCACCTGCACTTGTGAGCAAGCCGATATGGGTGCTGGGAACCAACCTTGGGTCCTCTGTAAGAGCACAAGTGATCTTCCTGCTGCGCCATCTCCGCAGGCCTGCTCTTAGATTTCCAGCCTCTGAATGGAATCACTAAATCTCTTTTCAAGTACGCAGTCTCGGGTGCTTGCTCTATTTATGTACTTATTTACTTATTTTTAGAGATTTATTTATTTATTATTATACGTAAGTACACTGTAGCTGTTTTTGGTCACACCAGAAGAGGGCGTCAGATCTCATTACAGATGGTTGTGAGCCACCATGTGGTTGCTGGGATTTGAACTCAGGACCTTCAGATGAGCAGTCAGCGCTCTTAACTTCTGAGCCATCATCTTTCCAGCTCTGGGTGCTTTATTATGGTAATAGAAAATGATCCTGTTATGAGTTTAATGGTGTGTTCACCCCAACCTCCACATCAGGATATAACTGTGTTGATCTGGGAAAGTAACCTTATTTTTAATAAAGGTCTGTTGAGGGTGTCATGTGATTAAAGACTCTAAGACAACATTATTCTGGATTCTGCACATGAATTCTAAACCCAGAAGCTGGCGTCCTTCTGAAAGGGAGGACGGGAGGAGATTTAACGTGGAAAGAAAACTATGACATGTGAATAGGGAGATGGATAGAGAGGTATCGGGAGGCATAGAGCGGGTGGAGCCTGAGGCCAGGTCTAGAAGGAAGAGGAGGGCCAGCTGGGCATGGAAGTACATGCCTGCAATCCCAGAACTCAGGAGGCAGAGATATGAAGACATCAGGAAGTCAAGGGCGAGTTTGATCTAATCAGGGCAATACCCTGTCCATCCTCCCTCCACGGAGGAAGAACACAAGCTTCTGTTAGTATACTGGTTTCAAACCCATGTGTTTCAGAATATTAAAGCATGAAGTTCTGTTTTCTTGTTTCGTGGACCATCTTCATAGGAGTGCCTTGGGTGAGGAGGACCTCATCTGTCTACTTGGTGTGTAGCTTAGTCCTGTTCCTAGCTGTCATTTCTATGGATACTCTTCCCCTCAGTTTGACCACCTGGCCTCCTCTTCCTCTACCCCAGAGTGAAGCTGATGCCTTGTCAAAAAAGCACCTGGTATCTGGGTATGACAGTGTACCACTGCAAGCCCAGCGCTGGGGAGGCTGAGATAGGAGGATCGTTGCCAGTTAGAAGCTGGCCTGAGAAGCCATGAGTGAGAGATCCCATCTCAAAAAGCCAACAGCAACAATGGCAAATGACAAAGGAAGAGATGCGGATCCTGGAGTTCAGGGGTCAGAGGCACTTGAGGTTCCCAGCAAGTAACTGTAGCTCTGTGACAGTTCCCAGGCCAGCTGGGAGTTTGTCTGCCTGTCACACCAGAATAAACAAACAGGCTGCCGGGGAAAGTCACTCGGGGCTGCCTTCCTCTGCTCCCAGCGTTCCACCCAGCTCACAGAGGAAAAGCTGGCCTGGGAGCTACCAGTCCCTTGGGGATGGGGAAGGCACGGAACCCCGCTGTTGTTGGTGGGGTGGCTCCTGATGCAGTCTACAATCTGGACAACAGGTCTAGTTGTAATGGGTCTGGCTTCCGGGAGCAGGGGTAGGAGTTGTTTGTCTCATGGTATGATTTTTCTCTCCGTGCCCTTTCCCCTCAGTGAGGACGAGCACCTGAACACTGCATTGGCAATCCCCGATCAAATCAACGGGTTAGCATCTGCCTACTGCCCAAGTTCAAGGCCTGACTTTTCCCCTACTTTCCCTTGGGACAAATATATTGACCATAGGTAGAGAACATGGACTCATGGTGTGGGGATGACCCTTAAAACTTCTGCCCCGGGCTGGAGAGATGGCTCAGCGGGTAAGAGCACCGTCTGCTCTTCCGAAGGTCATGAGTTCAAATCCCAGCAACCACATGGTGGCTCACAACCACCCGTAATGAGATCTGACACCCTCTTCTAGTGTGTCTGAAGACAACTACAGTGTACTCACATATAATAAATATAATACATAAATAAATCTTTAAAAAAAAAAACTTCTGCCCCTAACTGTGTTCTTCTTTAGACAAGGGCAGAATGGAGCTTTGTTCTTTATTTGCAGGTTAGAAGGGCATCCTCAGAGAAAGTGCCTTCCAGCAAGGCCTCTAGATGGAGCCAGGATTTTCCCATTTACAGACCCCTTCCCCCACAAAAGAAAGCATGAACTATTTTTTCATAAAGACCACCCAGCAAACTTTATGTCAGAGTTGAAACTTTTAGAAATATTTATTATTATTTACATTTTGAGTGCATGGGGGGGGGGGCACGCACTCACGCATGCATGCACACATGCAGGTACCCTTAGAAGCCAGAAGAGGGCAGAATTCATGGAGCTGACATTTCTGGTGGTCATGAGCCCTTCCAATGGGAGCTGGGAACCAAACAAGTAAAGGGTATGTGTTCGTAACCGCTGACTCTCTCTCCAGCCTGGGAATTAACTTTTTTGTGTGGGTTCAAAAAGTATCAGACTTTTGGCCTCTCAGCTCTGAGGAGAGCTGGCTGGCCTGGTGAGGCTGTCTTTCCTAGGCCCCAGTGGGGAGCGTGTGTGTGTGTGTGTGTGTGTGTGTGTGTGTGTGTGTGTAGAAGCCTGAAGTCAAGAGTAAATATTTTTCATTCAGTCAGTCTTCATATTTTGAGACAGACTCTCTCATGGGAGTTCAGTAACTTTGTTAGGCTGGCTCGCCAGTGAGTTCCAGAAGCCCACGGGTACCAGACCTCTGGCAGTTCTGGGACTCTAAATGTGCATCACCCTGTGTTTTCACTAGGACAGCAGTCATCCAAACACAAGTCCTCATGCTTGGGCCGCAGGCGCTGTATTGATGGAGCCCGTTCCATGGTCTCTCAAGGGGCTTTTAAACTGAAGAGTGGTGACTGGTCTGGGGCAGTGGTCAGCCATTGACATGTTTACAGTGGAAAGGACGGGAAAGCGGGAAAGCTCTCGGGCGGCACCAGAGCCGGAGCCAGGGAGATTCCATTGAAGCTGTAAGCAGGATCCTGGGCAGCCTCACAGGCTAGGATAGCTGCAAGAGGATGCTGGGATTGGCTACTGTACTTTCTTTCCTGCTTCTCTGTTCTGACCGTGACCCTGCAGTGATTCATTCACAGCTCTTGGCCACAACACTGCAGGGTCCCGAGGACAGTGGCTGGCTGGATCTAGTTTACTTTTCTCTCTTCTCAGAAGCAGGATGAAGGACCTGCACCGTCTCCCAGGAAATGGCTGCAGTGTGGAGACTGCTTGGCTGTGTTATGGGATGTAGCAGATCTCAAAGAACTCAGAGTTAGAGTGAGGTAAGAAGCTGTGAGAGGGGAGGGGCTGGAGAGACACCTCAGCGGTTAAGAGCATTGACTGCTCTTCTAGAGGTCCTGAGTTCGATTCCCAGCAACCACAAGGTGGCTCACAACTGTGATCCGATGCCCTCGGCTGTGTCTGAAGGCAGCTACAATGTATTCACAAAACAAAAACAAAACAAAAAGAAGCTCTGAGAAGGCCTTGTGTTGGGTGGGAGTGGGGGCTCTGTCAATTTAGAGGATTAGACCTTGGCAGTGGTGGCGCACGCCTTTAATCCCAGCACTTGGGAGGCAGAGGCAGGTGGATTTCTGAGTTCGAGGCCAGCCTGGTCTACAGAGTGAGTTCCAGGACAGCCAGGGCTACACAGAGAAACCCTGTCTCTATGAAAAAAAAAAAGAAGAAGAAAAAGATTAGACCTGCCCTGGTTCAAGTGACAAGGCCCAGGGACAGCAGAGCAAAGCAGAGGCTGGGATTGCAGCTTAGTAAACAGGTCTGTGGAGGGAAGAAGGCTCAGCCCAAGGCTAGAAAGTCATTATAGCCTAGGGGTGTCAGCGAAAGGACCCCCATCCTATAGCAGGACTCAGCACCACAACTAAGGGCGAGGTTTACTAGGAATGAAGGCTGGCTCAGTACTAGAAAGCCAATTAATAAAGTCCACTGCATGAAGGGACGGAAGAGAGAAAAAGACAAAACAACCACAAATAGAAAAATCAAAGAACAGGGCTGGTGAGATGGCTCAGTGGGTAAGAGCACCAACTGTTCTTCCAACGGTTCTGAGTTCAAATCCCAGCAACCACATGGTAGCTCGCAACCATCTGTAATGAGATCTGATACCCTCTTCTGGTCTGAAGACAGCTACAGTGTACTTACTTATAATAGTAAATAAATCTTTGGGCTGGAGTGAAGCAAGTGGGGTCTACCAGAGCAAGTGGGGCTGTCTATACAGCTACAATATGTACTCATATACATAAAATAAATAAATAAATCTTTAAAAACCCCAAAGAACAAACAAGCAAAAAAAAAAAACCAAAATACATTTGCAGTAAAACACTCAGCAAATAAGGAATGAAAAAGAACTTCAACTTGATAATAAAAATCCACAGATGGAGCACAGCTGATCCCAGAATGGAAGACAAGAAGCTGGTGACCCTCCTGCAGATGGCTCCTGCAGACAGCGGGCTCAAGGCCAGCCCCTTAGAGTTCCAACCAATGCAATAAGACAAGAAAGGAAATAGCATAAAAGGACAGATTCTCCCCCACCTCCTCCTCCTCTTCCTCCTCTGTCGGCAAGAGTGTTCCTATAACTAGCAAAAACTGAATATAGTGAGCATAGAAAGGTTATGAGACAAAGATTTGACCTGAACTGGCAGGAATAAGGGTCCCAAATGGGGTGCTGAGTGTGAGGATCAGGGTGAGAAGCAGAGAAGACAAAAGTGATTGCCGGGGATGGGTTGGGGGGAGGCCCTGCACAGACTGATGATTATGTACAGCATCTTATATGCTATTTACAATGGGGAGAATGGCCAAGCTCAGCAGAGCTACATGTCAGACAGTCTTGGCAAGGAGAACACAGGATGCCTCAGACACAGCTGCCTAAGGACGGATAACTACCGCCCAGAGGGAAGACTGGGGTCCCCAGAAACCAGGGCAACCTGACTTCTCTGAGGCACCGGCTGCAGCAGGTTACAGGCCTCCCCGAGTCCATTCCTGGTGAGGCCAAAGAAGTGAGGGTCCCTTTGTCCTTTCATGAGGGCCTCCAAGGAGGTCTTGATTGGTTTGGCTCCCTGCAAGCATTTGCACATAAAGTCATTGCAGGTATTAGACAAGTGGGATTTGCAGTTAAAAGCATGAACAACAAGCCAGCTCAGTCAGTCAACAGGGAGGGAGGGAGGATCAAAAAAGAAGAAAAACAATTAGACAAAATTATAACATGACTCCAGCCAGTACCAAGGCTGAAGCAGCTTTATTTCTCTCCAGCCTGCTTTTATATCATTCTAGGCACATGCAAAAAAGCATGGTCAGTTCTTAGATCAAAGACAAAGTAATCAATCGAAGTAGTAAAAAGGAGATCACGCAAGAGAGTGATTAAGTAAAATAGTAAGCAAAGCGATCACATAAGGCTGATTCAGCAAAGTAGTAAGCAAAGCCCCAGGGTCACTGTTTGGGATATTCTTATCCGAGCCTACTTCCTTGTCCAGGCCCAGTGACAAATGCCAAATTCCTAGAAGCCGCACCAAAAGCTCTCAACCAAAGCATATTACTGGGTCAAGGACATGGTCCAGAGAGTAAAGGTACTTGCAACTAAGACTGTGTACTGGCTGCTTTTGTGTCAACTTGACACAAGCTGGAGTTATCACAGAGAAAGGAACCTCCCTTGAGGAAGTGCCTCCAGCTGTAAGACATTTTCTTAATCAGTGATCAAGGGTGGGAAGGCCCAGTCCATTGTGGGCTGTGCCATCCTGCACTAGTAGTCCTGGGTTCTGTAAGAAAGCAAGCTGAGCAAGCCAGTAAGCAACATCCCTCCATGGCCTCTGCATCAGCTCCTGCCTCCAAGTTCCTACCCTGTGTGAGTTCCAGTCCTGAATTCCTTTGGTGATGAACAGCAATGTGGATATGTAAACTGAATAAACCCTTCCCTCCCCAGCTTGCTTCTTGGTCTTGATGTTTTGTGCAGGAATAGGAACCCTGAATAAGACAGGCTGTGACCTGAAATTTTTTTTTTTCCGAGACAGGGTTTCTCTGTATAGCCCTGGTTGTCCTGGAACTCACTCTGTAGACCCAGCTGGCCTCGAACTCAGAAATCCTCCTGCCTCTGCCTCCCAAGTGCTGAGATTAAAGGCGTGCGTCACCACTGCCCGGCTGTGACCTGAATTTGAGTCCCAGGACCCATATAGTGGAAAGAGAGAACTGACTCTTGAAAGTTATCCTCTGATCGACGCATGTCGCTGTAGCACACACACAGCGCCCCTCTCCCCGCCAAGCATTACACAAATGTAATAAAAAGCTTTAAACTATTACCAATTGTATTAGCACTTCCAAAATGAAACATTACGATAGAGATCTGCAAAAGTGTGCAAGATCCACATCCGGGAAGCTACAAGAGGGAGCTGGAGAGCTGGCTCAGCTGTCAGGGGTGCCCACTTCTTGTCTGGTTTGATTGTTGTTGTGAAAAAAACACCACGGCCAAAGGCAACTTGGGCAGACTGGTGTAGGGAGGGTGACCAGGCTACCTCTGTCATCAAGGCAAGCTAAGGCAGGAACCTGGAAGCAAAGGCCATAGATAAACACTGCTTACAGGCTTGCTTCCTTGGGCTTGCTCAGCTTGTTCTTATACAATGCAGCCCCTCCCCTCCTACCTAGGGATGGTATGGCCCACAGTAGGCTGGGTCCTCTGGAATCAATTTGCAGACAAGCAAATGCCCCACTTGCTCACAGGCCAATCTGATGGAGGCAGTTCCTCGACTGATGTTGACAACCCAGATTAGCCATCACAGAGCCAGTATGAAGAGCTGTATGCTATGCTATCTCAACTGCATGACATCTGGGACACTAGATGCCTGTGGAAACAGCAAAGACATCAATGGCTACCAAGAGATGACCAGATAAGGCACAGACATTTGGGGGATCCTGAAACCGCATGATACAGTTGTTCCAATCCATAGAATGGGTGGCCTTGCACCAGTTTGCTTTCTATTGCTGTGACGAACACGATGAGCAAAAGCAGCTTGGGGATGAAAGGGTTCATTTCATCTTGCAGTTTACAGATCTCCATTGAGGGAAGTCAGGGCAGGAGCTCAAGGCAGGAATTGGTGGCAGAAACTGAAGCAGAGGTCTGGTGGTCCTGCCTGCTGGCTTGCTTCCCAGGGTTTGTTCAGATACCTTTCTAATATCCCCAGGACCACCTGCCCGGGGCGACACCACCCACAGTGAGATGGGCCCTCCCATGTCAATTGTCAACTAAGAAAATATCCTATAGTTTCACCTACAGGCTGGTCAGACGGAGACATTTTTTTCTACTGATGTTCCCTTTCCCAGGTGACCCTAGCTTGGGTCAAGTTGATGAAAAAACTGATCGTTACAGACATCAAAAGCCAGCCCTGGAGCACTCTGGGCTTTGGTAAACAATGGTGCTGTCAGTGTGGGTTGTGGCCATGACAGATGGCTGGAAGGTGCTGAGGTGGGAAGTGTACGGGAATCTGTGTTCCTCTGGTTCAGTTCTCTGCTGCGAACCTAAAACTACCTCAAAAATGTAGTCTATAAAGAACAGAAAAGCCTGGTGTGGTTGTGCTCACCTGCAATCCCAGCACCAGAGAGGCTGTGAAAAGGATTGAAAGTTCGAGGCCAGCCTGGGCTATGTAGGCAAGCTTTGTCTTAAAACCAAAACCCAAGTGAACAATGAAAGCCCCAAATCCAAACAAAACCAGTTAACTAACTGGCCAGACCCTAGTTATTCACTCCTGAAAAGCTGGGTGTGGGATTCAGGGGGGATGCTGAGGAGGACCACCCATTGGGCCATTGATTCCATGCACAGACAGACAGACGACTGTGGTGGGGTCTCTGAGGAGAGTTCTGGCCCGTGAGGTAGGTGGGATCCTGTCTTTCTACAGCTCTCAGAGGAAGGGGGAGTCATGTAGCCAAGCGGTTTCTGATGCCTGGGTAGCAAGGGGACCAGAGAGGATTGGGGGGATGGAAATATATTACTGAGACCTCCCCCTTAGCCAAAAAAGCCTTGAGACTCAGAGCCAGCCGACTTTGGCTATACGGGAATGAGGTGCGCTGTGAAGGCCTGTAGCCGATGACGGGTTCCTGGATATCTATGGTATTCACCAACCTAAGGCAAGGTCATGTGCCAAGAGGCTGTGTTTATTAATCATAAACACTGAAAAGGTCCGGTTTGTGTAGAAAACACACAAACTAGCTGTATGTGATTTCCAAGGACGGATAAAAAAATGGCCAGTATCTCTACCTAAGCCTGGCGGGGTCGCCAAGCCACCGTGAAATTCCCACACAGGACTATGGTGCATAAATATGCCCTAGTCCAGCTAATTTTTAACAAACAAGGGAGGAATTGTGACCTCCCCCTTAGCCAAAAAAGCCTTGCAGCTCAGAGCCTGGAAGCTGCTCTCCCACTTGGGGTCTGCCTCTTTCTCTCTCTCTCTCTCTCTCTCTCTCTCTCTCTCTCTCTCTCTCTCTCTCTCTCTCTCAGAGTACCTGTTAGGAGCCACCTACCATCGAGCTGACAGATTGCTGCAGTGCTGACATTCCCAAAAGACCCTGCGCCTAGAAACTTGCTTTCATTTTTTTGTGAAACATGTGTATATACCTGACTTTCCTAGTAAAAGTGGCTTTGATCAGAATATCTGACTTGGCCCAATTATTTCTCTGGCAACCTCAAACCCCTATATTTCTTCCTAAGCTCCTGCTTTCCTTCCAGGAGAATCCAGTTCCTGTGACCGCGGGCCGTTTCATATTACTCCAAGGATGTGAGGGAAATGAGCAAGGGGTACCTGTTATACCACAGGGATATGTGTGGCCAATGGTGGTCCTCCTGTGCCCTGGAGTGTGGCAGCCTGAGGTCTGTATGTGTCCTTGTCCAGGAGTCAGTTTCCATACTCCCAGCCAGGCTCTCAGTAGAGTGTCTTCTCCTTGGGCAGCAGGGATTCGAGAACCATCTCTGAGGACAGAAGGCAGAAAGAGCTGCATGTGGACAGACCCAACCAGAGTTGGTCTGGGATTTAGTATCTCTCTCTTAGAGTCCGGTACCCAGGGAAGCCTGGTACCAATTCGTAGACAGGCACTCAGTAAGGAGTTTGTCAGTAGCCTGGTGGCTAGGGAGAGAGGGGAAGGTTGATGAGGGTGTGTGTGACCTTGTTAGTTCCAGAGCCAAGAGTAGAGAGAGGCGCCTTGGATTAGGGTTTGGGGACTGTCTTAGTTTGGGTTTTGTTGCTTGGAAGAGATACCCCGACCACAACAACTCTTATAATTGAGTCTGGCTTATAGTTTTAGAGGTTTAGTCCATTATCAGCATGGCAGGAAACATGGTGGCAGGCAGGCAGGCTGGCATGGTGCTGGAGAAGGAGTTAAGAGTTTTACATCTTTGTAGTAGAAGGAAATCGTGTTCCACACTAGGCGTAGCTTGAGCATAGGAGACCTCAAGGCCCGCCCCTACGGTGAAACACTTCCTCCAATAAGGCCACGCCCACTCTAACAAGGCCACACCTCCTAATAGGGTCACTCCTGGTGAACCAAGCATTCTAACTCATGAGACCATTGGGACCATTCCTACTCAAATCACCACAGGGACAATCAAGAGGACTGCTGGTGGCTGAGAAGCAAGGACAGGTGGTCTCTGTCCCCTGGACAGGGCAGTTGAGACTTAAGGTTCTTGGCCCACTGCTTGCTGACTGGGAGCCTCATTAAGTTGAGACGGACTGTAGAATGGAGTCATAAATCACTATAAACTTATCCCCCTCTCTCTGCTGACTGAAAACACAGAGGTAACATGAGCTGCCCCCAGAGGCCAGTACTAACTGGGTCCCTGGGGCTCCTCCTGGCGTCAGTGTGTCCTCAGGTGGCTGCATCACTCTGGGAAGCTTCCTTCTGTGTCCCCAGAGCTGTGTCTCTCAGCTTTCTCCTTCTCTCTCACATCACAGGACAAGACTGATGGACACTTATGGGGGATACTCTAAAGGAAAACACCTTCATCTGCCCATGGCCACCATCCGCTAAGAAGCAGAGTGGACCACACCTCAACTGGAAACCCATCCACTAAGCCAAAGGCAGTCGTGTGTAGATTTAAGAATATTGATGTCTCCTAGGAAATTGAGGTGCTACCAGAAACAGGGTACAGGGTAGGTGAGCCCCATTTCATCCACTTTGTCATCCCAAGAAGCATCTAAAAATAGAGTCCTGTTTGTTTGTTTTCCAAGACGGGGTTTCTCTGTGGAGCCCTGGCTGTCCTGGAACTCACTCTGTAGACCAGGCTAGCCTCGAACTCAGAGATCCTCCTGCCTCTGTTTCCTGAGTTAAAGGCATATGCCAGGAACAGAGTCCTTAACTGCCCAGAAATCTCAGAGGCATCTAGAAACAAATCAGGTTGACATCATTTGAAGGACAGCGTGGAGCTTGTGACTTCTCTATGACAGTGACCGTGCAATTTCTGCTTTTATTTTAGATTTAAGATTTTTTTCAATTTTATGTTATGAGTGCTTTGCCTGCATGTGTATAAGGACACCACATGTATCCACTGCTCTTGGAAGCCAGAAGACAGCGTTGGGTCCCCTGATACTGGAGTTACAGGTGGACCACCTGTGTGGGTGCTGGGAACTGAGCCCAGGTCATCTAGAGCAACAGGGCCTTAACCAGTGAGCCATTGCTGCAGCTCCCAAAGTCCATTTTTTCCTTCTTATTGGTTTTTCAAGACAGGGTTTCTCTGAGTAGCCCTGGCTGTCCTGGAATTCACTCTGTAGACCAGGCTGGCCTCGAACTCAGAAATCTGTCTGCCTCTGCCTCCCAAGTGCTGGGATTAAAGGCGTGCGGCACCATCGCCTGGCTTCCAAAGTCTGTTGTTTTTTTTTAATTTTATGTATATGAGTACATTGTAGCTGTCTTCAGACACACCAGAAGAGGGCATCGGGCCCATTACAGATGGTTGTGAGCCACCATATGGTTGCTGGGAATTGAACTTAGGACCTCTGGAAGAGCAGTCAGTGCTCTTAACCGCTGAGCCATCTCTCCAGCCCCCAAAGTCTGTTCTTAAAAGTCATTTTTAGGAAGCTGTATCTCAGTGCATGAAGGCTTGTCTAGAATGCAAAGGGACCACATAAAACCAGACATGGTAGTACAAGCCTATAGTCCCAGAAAATGGAGGGTAGGATCAGAAGTTCAAGGTTATCCTTGGCTACATGGCCAATTTGAGGCTAGCCTGGGCTGCATGAGGCCCTGGCTGGAAAAGAAATCATTTTTTTAAACAATAAAAGTGACAGAAACAGAGATCTGGGGACCATTGAAATCCCCCTGGCTTTAACCATGAAACAGTCAGTTTGTTCCATTGTCCACGAGGCTGCCTGCAATGATGAAAGCTGGGCTAGACACAATTCTCACCCTCAACAAGTGAGAAAGTAAAGGTGGACAGCGACCCTAACTAAAGACGAGGAGATTCTGATGCAGACAGATTTAAAAAAATTTTTTTTTTTTTATTACTGGTAAAGCTGTTCAGTGATATCAGTATTGGATTCTTCAGCTCCAATGGCAGTAATAAGTATGGTGGTATCAAGGTTTTTCATATTTTGTATGTGTGTGTTTGTGTGTTCGCGTGTGTGCGGGCATGAATGCACTTGCCATCTGATCCGAGGCCAGCAGTTCCCACTGCAACTGGAGTCAGTCAGAGGTGACTGAGCACCACTATGTGGGTCCTGGGAACTGAACCTAGCTCGTCTCACAGAACAGCGAGAGTCTCTTGGTTTCCGGATCTTTTGTAAGTAAATATTTACAGAGGGCCTAGAATGTTGTCTGGAGTGGGCTTTAAGATGGTGCTGCTGGGGGAGATGACGGAGGTCAGGGTGAAAAGAGACTGGAGTTGTGCTTTTTTAAAAAATGTTATTTTAGTTGTTTTTAAAAATATATCAGACATTTAAAATCTTTTGAAAGTTATGTCCTACAGGGCTTAACGCTGCAGGCTAGCGGTCTTCGAGTTCAAAGAGGGGACTGAGAGGCGATGGAGTAAATTCTCAGTGTCCACCAGGAGGCGCCCGAGACCATGCTAATCCATTCAGGATAGAACCGTTTGCTCAAAAACTTGCAATGTCAGGGCCGTGACCACGACCTGGGGAATGAGACTGACAGCTTACAGGCAGAACTGGGCTTTCCTGCTGCTTTTTAATTCTTATTTTGAGTGTCACTCTGAGAAACTTTGGTTTCCATGTGGGAGGGGGAGTCTTGAGGAGGGGGAAGGGGAAGAGGAAAGGAGAGAGAGAACACTTTTTTTTTGAGACAGGGTTTTTCTGTGTAGCCCTGGCTGTCCTGGAACTCACTCTGTAGACCAGGCTGGCCTCGAACTCAGAAATCCGCCTGCTTCTGCCTCTGCCTCCCAAGTGCTGGGATTAAAGGCGTGCGCCACCACCGCCCGGCAAGAGAACACTTTTGTTGAGCTATAACTCAAGATATCATACAATCTATCTATTGAAAATGTACACTTTAGTGCATATGTATGTGTGTGTGTGTGTGTGTGCGTGCGTGTGTGTGCGTGTGTGTGTATGTGTGCATTGTGTGCATTGTGTGGATATCACGGGGTGTCCTTGCCTTCCATCTTGTTTAAGAGGGTCTGTGTTATTCCCACTGTGTAAGCAAGTGCACTTCCTGGGATTGGGCCATCTCTTCTCATCTCCACATGGGGATTCGAGGACGTCAGATGCATCCTTCCATGTTTGGCTTTACATGGATTCAGATTGCTCCTCAAAGACTTGAACGGAGTCACCCTCTGACCCAGAAGTCCCGCCTCTAGGGAATCTTCCTTCTCAACCCCCAGAAACCACTGTGCCTTCTGTCTCTGTGGGCCTGTGTGCCGTGTGCATTTCAGCATCTCATAGCTGGGACCTACCCAGTGGAGGACTCTCGGCTTCTGACTTCCTTCTCTCCATACTACACTTCAAAGGCTCGTCCACGTGTTAGGTGTTAGAATGTCAGCCCTTTTCACAGATGAGTAATGTCCTAAGTATGTATGGCCTGTACTCATTCACTCATTAATGAATATTAAGTTGTTTATCACTTTTAGTTATCATGCTGTTATAATATTTGCGCATGCTTTTGCTTGACCTGTTTAATTTTAATGACTTTGAAACATTTATATCTTTATGTGTTGTGTGCATCTGTACAAATGCGTGGCACACACGTGGAAGTTAAGACAACTCTGAGTGAGTTCTCTTCTTTTACCAAGTTGGCCCTGGGGATTGAACTCAGGATGTCAGGCTTGACTGCAAGTGCCTTTACCCACTGATCCATTTCACTGGCCTGCTGAGATGTTTAACTTTAATGAGTCTTCCTCTCCCTTCCTGTGTGTATGCGTGTGGACACGTATGTGGAGGTCAGAGGGCAGCTTGCAGGAGTCAGTTCTCTCCTTTGACCTTATATGTCTCAGAGATTGAACTCAGAGCCTCAGGCTCGGTGGCAGAAAGACCTTTACTTACTGGGTGGTGTTGCTGGCTCTTGACTTGCTAATTTTAAAGGGATAATGCAATGCAAAGTTCTACCCGGAAGAAGAAAACCTCTCTTGGCCAGAGGTAGAATCAGATTTGTAACCAAATCAGTTTTTCTTCATTCTCAGTGTAGTAAGAACCAAGGTGTGAGATGGGAAGGAGACCAGGGAACACTTTCTTTAAAGTGTACTTGACCCAGCTTGGACCAGAGACTGACTGGGAGCCCAGGGCTGCTATCTGCTGAATCAGCAGTAGTTAGATTTGGATTCCATTCTGATTCCCACTGCCCATCCTGTGTTGTCCCGGTTTAGCACTGAGGGATCAATTGTGGGTTCCCTGGGAAAGCTGACGCCCTGGGCTGCCGTCTTCTCACTTCCTGCCTAGATGCTTGAGGCCTGTTACTTAATCCACCAGAACCTATGCCTACCTCCTCTAATGGAGCTGTGAATGTCTTTCTGGATGAAATGAGATCATGGGCTAAAGCGCTCTAGCTGGGTGGAGTGTGATCTGCTGACATTTATGGGAGTCCTAGGGACTCCTAGGATGCTGGCTAGCAGGTGTGCTCAGGATCCCCAGCTTGGCTGTCTGGGTTGAAGGTGCTTGAGGCAAGAACAGAGAGATGCTGAGGGTGATGGAGGAGGCTGCAGGCTAGGAGGCAGGGAAGAGAGAGAGAGGACGCAGGCTCAGACATGCAGAAGCCCATGGGAATCACAGAACCACAGATCCTCCCATCTGGCCCAAATCGAGCCTGTAATCAGCTGGGGAGGGACAAGAGAGTTGAGAAAGGCGCTCTGGAAGAGGAGAGGACGAATCTTACCAGGGGGGGTTTTCTCTTACGCCTTCCCATGTGGAGTTTGCTGATAATTTCGGAGGGAGTTTTGCCGGGAAAAGGCAATAAAAGTGATGGAGAGGCTGGAGGGCCCGCTGATGAGGCGAGATGAGAGGACTTGGCCTCTGGGTTGATTTAGAGGAGTGGTGGGAGTGGGGGCTGTGGGAGAGCTGAGCTGGCAGGTGTTAGGAAAGGAAGTATAGGATGTCTGGGCACAGAGCCTACTGAGGAGAACAGTGGCCCCCGGAGGACTGTGGAGATGCTCTAGGGCTTGATAGGCCTAATATCCCTCCCATCTCTGCTCATCCCAGCGCTGCCTTCTTCCCAAGCTTATGTGGAAGTGCTGGTTGGTTTTGCAGCCTGGCTGTCCAGGTTATGCATGGACTCTAGCCTGTTGACATGAGGCAGACGTGAGCCCAGCGAGGCCAGTTGGGGGTGACTGTAGGCTCTGGTCTCTCACTGACAGGCATTTGACCAGTTCTTCTGGGCTGGCCTCCCTCCCTCCATTCCTTCCCGCCATCTTCCCATCCCTTCCCCCTTTCCTTCCTTATACCGTCCTTCCTTCCTACCTACCCTCCCTCTGTTCTTGCTTCCTCTTTTCCCCTTCCTTTCTCCCCATATGTTTCCATATTATCGAATTCTAATTGTGTGTGCATGCACCACCATGCTTGTGGATGTCTGAGGGCAATTGTGGGAGAAGTCCTTATGCAGGTCCTAGGGATGGAATGCAGGTCATTGAGCTTGGTGGCAAATGCCATCACACTGGCCCATCCCTTTCTCTTTTGGATAATTCTTGCTATGCAGCCTATGAGTTCTTCATCCTCCTGCCTCAGCATCCCGAGTGCTGGGACCACGGGTGTATACTAGCTGTATTATGGACTTTCTGTTGCTATGGTAACACACCAGGGCCAAGGCAATTTACAGAAAGAAGAAAGTGTTATTGGAGCTTGCAGTCTGGGAAGAGTCCATTGTGGTGGAGAAACATGGCAGTGGGCAGCAGGCAGATGCTGAGAACTCTTATCCTTACCATGGATATGAGGAAACTGGAAGTAGTTTGCGGTGTTTGATCTTAAAGCCTAGTGACATACTTGTTCCAACAAGGCCACACCACCCGAACTCCATCCAAACAACTGGGCACCAAGTGTTCAAATGTCCAAGACTACAGGGGCATTCCTCTTAAACTACCGCAGTCCACCCTCAAGCACCCACAGAGGAGCCCACCTTGTCTTAGTTTGGCTTACTATTGCTGTGACGAAACACCATAACAGAAGGCAACTTGGGAAGCAAAGGGTTTATTTCACTCCCAGTTCCATAGAACAGTTCATCATCCACAGCAGTGAGGACAGGAGCTCAGGCTGGGCAGGATCCTGGGGGCAGGAGCTGATGCAGAGACCATAGAGGGATGCTGCTTATTGGCTTGCTCCTCATGGCTTGCTCTGCCTGCTTCCTTATAGAACCCAGCACCAATAGCCCAGGGGTGGCCCCATCCACAATGGGCTGGGCCATCCCCCATCAATCAGTAATTAAGAAAATGCCCTACAGGCTCACCCACAGTCTGTGTATGAAGGCAATTCCCTCCTCTCAGATGACTCTAGATTCTGTCAAGTTGACATAAAAGAACCCAGCACAACTCTGCACCCCACAGAGCCAGTTCCTTTACTTTTAGAATCGCTCCCCAGTCCTGTGAAGTCAAGGCGAGTCTCTGTTTCTGACCAGCCTCGTGTAGTTGTCAGACAGCTGTGTGTCTCTCACCCTTTGTGTATTTGCCGTCACTAGGAAGCTGGCGCTAAGAGCAGCCATGACAGTCTGGTCCTGGTGTTCAAGCTGGGACTGGTATGTGCATCTGGGAGTCATCCACATAGATGGTATGAAGGCCCTGATGTGGGGTGATTTACAGAGGAGGCGAAGCTGCGTGAAGACTCTCAGACTCTCAGGTTTCGGGTGGCCAGTCCTAGAGTGTGGGAAACACAGAAGGGGAGGGACCGGAGAGAGCAGATGTGATTGTGACAAGCACTTATCAATATCTCTCATGTTGCAAACACAGATGGGGCTGTGTGTGCAGAGTGACAGGATCCTCAGGCAGCTTTGAGGTTGACGGAAGAGAGCAAGGAACAGAGGATCCACAGAGTGGGCAGCAAGCATGGTTGTGATGTATGTATGGTACTCGGGCAGAAATGAGAAGAGTTCAGACTCCATAGGGAGCCTCAGAAGGTTCCCAGAACTGAGGACATTAGATCTGAGTCAAACAAACAAACAAAAAAGCCAGTTTTGAAAAGGGAGGAGGAAGAATGTTCTAGAAGAACTCACAAGAGAGACATAAATTAAGCATTATGGATGTTCAATGGGGGTTCATAGTTTGGGGGGGTGTCTGATTTGATTGGCCAAGCATGTGGAGACTAGGGTCTGGATTTGAGCCTTTGGGCCATGGCCATTGTCAGTCAGCAACAGCTTGCAGGCCAAATTCAGCCCATTTCTGGTTTTGGAGAGAACTGTAAGCTGAGGGTGAGTTTTTAAATTTTTTCTAATGATTGGGGAAAGTTATTTTAAGGCTAATAGTTCATGACTGTGATATAGTTAAAATTCAGATCTGTGATAATCTTTTGTGACAACATGGCTGGCTTTAAAGTCACTGGGAAGGCAGATGAGGCACACAGGGGCTTGCCTGAGGGGCCATCTAGTCTGAATGTGACAATGTGCCACGGGCAGGGAGTCTGGACTAGACAGCTGAGACAGGAGCCAGCTGGCTGAGTACTAGCACACTATTTCTAACATCTTTTGTGTGGTGTGTGTGTGTATGCGTGTGTATGTATTTGCATGTTCGTGTGCGTTAGGTGTATGTGCATATGTTCACATGGATGTGTGCGAGTGTGCATGCAACAGAGCTCAACAAAAAGTGTCTACTTAAGGTTCTCCCCAAGTTACTTGTGAGACAGGGTCAGTCTTTGAACCTGCAGCTAGTTAATTCAGCCAGTCTGGCTGATCAGTGAACTTCTTGGATCTTCCTGTCTCCACCTCCCTGGGATTACAGGCATGTGCCACCGTGCTTGGCTTTTTATATGGGTGTTAAGGACTCAAACTCAGGTCCTTGTGCTCCTACAACAAGTACTTCCCTTTCTGGGTCATCTCTCCAGCCCCCAGTGACATAAAATTTGGGATACTGGGGATCTTTTGATGAATAAGATAGACAGAAGTCAGGGCCCCATGGGAGTCACTCCCTGGAAGTCACCTGTGTGTGAGGGAAGAGACCATTTGGCACATGACCCACTCCTGTTTCTAGAATTCCAACAGTCCCTCCTCCCATCCCAGTCTGCCGGTGAGTTCCGAAGGGCCCCACCCCACCTGGAATGTTCTCTCTGGCCTGTTGTTTATGACAGGGCCATCAGGTGTCCTTTTTGTAGCCATGTTCCCTCTGGATGGTAGAATGAGCAGGCCTTTACCTAGAGTCTGACTCATTTGTTTTGGTTTTCCCTTCAGGAACAAGCTGTTCACACAAGGACAGGTGTCAAATCTTGTTTGCTGGGTGCGGGACACATGTGACTCTGGGAGCTGCTTCTAAAGGCCTGTAAATAGAGAGGGAACTGTCTTGTTGGGGAATCCCATGACGGCCAGGCTGATCGGAAAGTTTTCTGTATGAACGCTATGAATCCTCAGGTGAATGCTCTCTAGAATCAGGGCACCCGTGCCATGTGGATGGGGCTGGAAGACACTCTGTCCTTTAGTGGCCTGACAAGCCTACATGATAGCTTGTTTACACTCCTCCGGATTTCTGAGTTCGAGGCCAGCCTGGTCTACAGAGTGAGTTCCAGGACAGCCAGGGCTACACAGAGAAACCCTGTCTCGGAGAAGAAAGAGAGAAAGAAAGAAAGGAAGGAAGGAAGGAAGGAAGGAAGGAAGGAAGGAAGGAAGAAAAAAGGAAAGAAAGGAAAAAGAAAAAGAGACAGCCTTCCCCTGCACCAACAGAGGCAGCCTTTATGGTGGCTAAGAAAGGGGGCTTGGGGCAGATGGCTGCATGCAAGGCTGCTCTAGCACTTACCACTCATTTTTTTTTTTTCCAAGACAGGGTTTCTCTGTGTAGCCCTAGCTGTCCTTGAACTCATTCTGTAGACCAGGCTGGCCTCGAACTCAGAAATCTTCATGTCTCTACCTCCCAAGTGCTTGGGAATAAAGGTGTGTTCCACCACTGCCCGGCCACTTACCACTCTTGACCTCTCTGCTCCCCAGCTTCCTGCACTTCTGTAAGATGTGGCAGTCATCACCCTACCTCATAAAGTCTACATGAGAATTCAGTGGTTTCATGTTATAATGTACTTAGAAGAAAGGAAAGTGATTCTGTGAAGGGGCCTGGCTCTCTGCTCTCTCAGTTCCCAGGCCATCCTATTCTGTGTAGCACTGGCTGTACTAGAACTCACTCTGTATGTAGATCAGGCTGATCTTGAACTCACAGAGGGCTGTCTGAGTCTTAGTGCAGGATGGCACAGCTGTAAAAGCCCGTGTCTGCTGAGCACCCAGCTCCTAAGTGGGCTCTGGATAAGTATTGGATTAATGGAGGGATGAATAAAATGGGTGGATGAGCCTCAGAGGTCACCAGGCTGTTTCTGGATAAGGGAATTCCAGAGGACCCTCCCCTTTTACTCCTGAAGGACTTTCAAAGCTGAAGGCTCATTTCCAGTGTTGGTTCATCTGGGTGTCAGGTGTGGCTGGGAGTCTGCAGGTTCTGAGAACAGGGTTCCAGGGGAACAGGATAGTGTGTTGGGGACAGGAATTTTAAAACCAGGAGGCCGAGGGAAGGCAGCTCCCAGAGAACACAAGCTTCTAGGAAAAGGCTACTCAGCCTATGGTCCTGAACTGTGGCTTGGAAAGGGAGGTCAGTTCTTTTTGTTGGGATTCTGGGAAGGAGCAGAGGGTTGGGATTCTGGGTAGAGGGCTAGGAAAATACTCATTCATTCATTTATCCATTCATTCAACAAGCACATACTGAGCTCCCAAGAACTATCCAGGCCAACAACGTATCAGATCAAGACTTTGCCCTGAAGGATCCCAGGTGTGGGCAGGGACAGTCAGAGAGGCAGACAGATAATTACAAGCAGCAGGCTCGTGAAGAAAGGCTGAGTCTGAATCCCAGGCAGGGGTGTGAAGAACTCGCAGCCATGGCTGCTCATGGAGGAGAGGTGGTGCCCTGGTCAGAGAGGGCACCTTATGGGAAAGGTAATGCCTGAATGGAGGGTGGAAGATTGAGTAAGCACATGTGGCTGTGGGGAGATGGGAAGAGCATTCTGGGAAGTAGAGACAAGAGTGAAGAAGACCCAAAGACAGGGAAGGGTGCATGTGTGCTCAGGTGTGCATGTGTGTGCATGCGTGCATGTGTGTGCTCATGTGGAGTGTGTGTATGTGTGTGTGTGTGCATGTGCACATATATGTGCATGCATGTGTGTGTGTGCATGGGCATGCACCCAAGTGCACATAGAATCTGGCAGCCGAGAGTTAAATGAGAGGCATGGGCTATAAGACATAAATGATGCAGAGAGGATCAAGGACACCAGGTAAGGCGGGGATGTAGCTCGGCGGCAGAGCATTTGTTAGCATACGCACGGCCATGAGTTCAGTTGTCATCAAATTAAATGAAGGTAATCTGTGGGGTTTTTTGTTTGTTTTGTTTTTGTTTTTGTTTTTGACAGTCTTTAGGCTCACAGGAGTCCATTGGTGCTGAGAATATCTGTGACTTCCTGATTTTCTTCTCCATGTTCTTTTCTGTTGTTTCCATTGCTTCTTTTGGTAATGCATTTTTTGGTATCGGAATCCTCCTGTTTCTCATGGTCTGGTACTCCCAGGCAACCTCATGAGCCACATGCCCTAGGAAACAAACTTTCTGGTTAGGTTTCAGCTGCCCAACCTGCGGTAGTAGGGACCACCATCCGCTTTTTCTTGTCACAGGTGGAGGGATCCATTTAGTACCTTGATGCTGCCCAGGGCAGCCTGGCCTCACTGGGTCTTGCAGAGCAGCAATGCTTGCACTGTGTGCCAGAAAATGCAGGCCTTGGGAGTCATATGAGAAGGATTGGTATTCATCTACTGTTGGAGAAAGGCTAAGTATTTTTTTTTTTTTTTGAGACAGGGTATCTCTGTGTATAGTCCTGGCTGTCCTGGAGCTCACTGTGTAGACCAGGCTGGCCTCGAACTCAGAAATCCACCTGCCTCTGCCTCCCAAGTGCTGGGATTAAAGGCGTGCGCCACCACCGCCCAGCTCATTTTAACTTGTTCCTGTAGAAATTTCCAAAAATTTTGATGCTCTCAAAATGCACAATGGCCATCTTTCGGCCCAGTATACATGCTTGGCCATATGGCCAGCAGGCAGCCCAGAAGATAGCGTTGGCCAGCCAGCACTAGATACTGCCATTCTGCTGTCTTCTGCATGCTCCTTGTTAAAAGGGCTCTCAACTGTGTGTAATGCTGAGACAAGAAACTACAGCCACTCTGGCTCTTCCAACAACAGATGTGTGCTTCATGTAGCTTCTTCAGACTCAGAGGATGCCGAATGCTTCTCAAGGCAAACCGTCTAAGGCTGGTTCTACTTCAGGCAGAGCCGGATCTAGGTACCCCTGTGGATAACAGCGGGTGTCTGCTGGGCTGATGGATAGAGGTGATCCTAGAATCATGCACACAACAGAAGGAAAGAACCGACTCCTACAAATTATCCTCTGATCTCCACATGTACATGCACACACATCCTCAGAGGTAGGGTGGTTCACAAGTGTACCAGGCCCAGCACTCCAAGAAGTTTGTGGATAAGGGATCCAAACATTGTCCTTGCTGGGCGTTCAGGCATGGCACTGAGGTTGTTTTGGGCTGCGGTTGGCTCACATACTTCTCCCCAGTGACCATGGTGATGATTGGCAGGACTTGAGGTGTGAGCCGCTCTTAGAGGGAGGGGGCAGGGCAGCCATGTGAGCAGAGAGACAGGATGGTGAATTTTTCCCAAAGTAAAATGAGGGTGCTGCGATCAGGGGGAATGTGGGTGTGAGCAGGTACAACCAGGTGCAAACAGGTGAGAGCAGGGCTGCCTGGTGAGACACCATCTAGTTTGATTTGTCTGAAATATACAGAATGGAAACTCCAGAGCGACTGTTGATAGTGATAGGATAACTGCTTAATAATGCTGGGGTTTCCTTCTGGGGTGATGGTGACCCTGGGAGGACTAGGTAGGGTGGTGGTTTGCACAACACTCCAAATTATGTCAAATGCAACTGAGTTGTTCACTCTGTGGGTTCTCTTCCTCCCTCCCTCCCTCCCTCCCTCTCTCCCTCCCTCCCTCCCTCTCTCTCTCTCTCTCTCTCTCTCTCTCTCTCTCTCTCTCTCTCTCTCTCTCTCTTTCTTCCTTTCTTTGTGCTAGGGATCAAATCCAGGGTCTTGTGAACATGAAGCAAGTACTCTACTTCTGAGCCATGCCCTCAGTCCCAAATGACTCTTTTTTTAAATGTCAAATTATATATTACTGAATCTCATCTCAATACAAAATAAAAAGACCCCCCCCATCTCAGGCATCTTGGGGTGCTCGTCACCTCTCTGGAGCCACGGGATTTGTGACTGCCTCTTCCCCTGATTGCTGTTTTAGATCACTGTGGGTTTTAGCCAGAGGGAACTGTCCGGGGAGTGCAGGGCGTGGCCCTGGCAGGGTCACTGCCCACTGCGGGGACACGGAAATGCCTGGGTGTTTTGTCCAAAGGCAGAGGCCTGTATTTTCATGAGACCCGGTGAACCGAGCCTCAGCATGGTTGGTGCCAAGGACAGCTTGTTCAGGGTAGAGGTGGCACTTGTGCTTCCCTGGGGACACGCTCAAGCCGTAGTACCTGTTTTCTTTCTGGCTTTGGGTCCGGGAGGGGCTGTACCTATTCTGGGTCCACACTGCTGCCTGGGTATATTGGAAGTTTTGGTTTCCCACCTCACTTGGCACTGGGGGTGCTTGGTGAGGCCACCATGATACCATGAGAAGGGCTGGCTTGGTCAAGGTCTGGTCACACTGGAATTTTGCAGGGACAGGTCTACCTCATCCTCCAAGCCTGGGCACATTCTGCACACTGGAGTTTGGGCAGAACCCAGAGCTGTCTGTGGCTCACTGAAGGAGCAGACTGGCGCCTCCAGGAATGGTGTTTCAATCCAGTTTGAACCCTACTCTCTCCTCCCCACAGGCTGGTAGAGGCAGGACTCCTGGTCCCAGCAGGCTAAAGCTGGGATCATCTGGTGAGAACATGGAAACCAGTCTCTTTGGCTGCCCTGTGTGCGTGGCTCCTGCTCCGAGCTGGAGGAGGGCTCGTCTGTAGCTTCAGGTCTTACCTCACTAGAGGCTTCTGGGATTTCTGGGCCCACCTGTGCTGAGTTGTCTAGGCCTACCTCACCATACAAAGCCAAGGGCATATTGGTTCAAAATCTTGCTATGACTTTATCAGCTCTGTTTGAGAAAGGAAGGCGAGGGTGTGGGACTACACCTACCTTTTTTTTTCTCCAAGACAGGGTTTCTCTGTGTAGCCCTGGCTGTCCTGGAACTCACTCTGTAGACCAGGCTGTCCTCGAACTCAGAGATCTGCCTGCCTCTGCTTCCCAAGTGCTGGGATTAAAGGCCGCCGCCACCACCGCCCGGCTGCATCTAGCTTCTGGATGCTGATAACTCCTCCTGTTTTCAGCCCTGTCAGATGGTGGCAGGGTAGAAACTCTCTGGTGAGGATTCTGAAGGAGACAGTATGGGTTGAAATCCTGGCCTCACTACCTACAGCCAAGGGACTCTCGGTGGCCCACCTCCTTCACTGACTCCTTAGATGTAAAAGCAGGATTGAGAGTCACAGCTGCAGTGGCCCCCAGTTGAAGGCCACTTAGAAACTCAGGATAGGACAGGGGACTGAGCTGGACCTCCTTCAAGCTCCTCTCTACTGTATGATGTATCAGCAGGCTGGGGCTAGCCTGGGATAAATTCACTTTATAAAGCAACAGCCTTTGGCTGGAGAGATGCCAGTGGATAAGAGTTTATGCTGCATTGGCAATGAGAAGTTCCTGACCGTTCTAACTCCAGCTCCAAGGGATCCGATGCCCTTCCGACTCCCTTGGGCACACACACACACTTGGCATTCACATACACATAAACAACACACACACTCACACTTGCCATTCACACATACACATAGACACACACATACACACACACACACACACAAATAAAAATAATATGAATAGGGATTGAAAGATGGCTGTATGATTAAGAGCACTTGCTGCTCTCCCAGAGGTCCTGGGTTTGATTTCTTATACCCACATGAAAGCTCATAACCATCCATAATTCTCTTTCTAGGGGGCCTCGTGCCCTCTTCTGACCTTCGTAGGCACCAGACATGCACATGGTGTCCAGATATACGTGCAAGAAAAGGTAATCATGAGCATAAAACTCAAAAAATAATAAAATGAATCTTAAAATTTAAAGCATCATCCTTGATCTAAGCTATATTTTCAGTATAAGTACCAAGAAAAAAATTACCCCATATCATTTTCTTCTTTCTTTCTTTTCTGAGACAGGTTTCACCTATGTAGTCCTGGCTCTCCTGGAACTGCCTTTGTAGACTGGGCTGGTCTCAAACTCAGAGAGATCCATCTGCCTCTGCCTCCTGAGTGCTGGGGTTAAAGGGATGAACTCCCACCATGCCTGGCCTACTCCGAATTTTAACACCAGTAAACTGTCACCGGCTTCCGGCACCAGCCCTGGGAGGCTCAGATTGGCAATTTTATTTGCCAATAAATAAGGCTGCACCTAAGTGTATTAGAAACCACAGTCACAGGCACTTTTCACTCCCACCAGATGGATGCCTTCAACCAGGATTGTAGAAGAGAGCCGACACAAACACGCATACGCACTGCAGTCACTGGTTCATGAAAGTTATCACAGCGAAGGACTCCTGCCTGTGGCTTGGTCTCTTGCTCAAATGCAGTTTCTCCTGCCCGTAGCATTCAGCCCACTTCAAGCTGACCCTGTCTGTGTTTGACAGCTCCGAGTCTTCTGGTCCACCGCAGACCTTTTCTGCTTGCATTTGGCTCTGCTTCCAACCTCAGCACAGCCTGTGTGACCTATGCTCCCTCTCTTAGACATTCCGAATATATTGGTGATAGGCAGTCTGAGAGTTTAGTAATTAAGACTAGAATAAGGTAACCTGCGATTGGCAGCCAGCTACGAAGTGAGGTTAGGATCACCTGGCAAATGGTGGCTGGCTTGTGTATTTATTACTACTTGATACATTTTGATATTGAGGGAAGACACAAGTATGTCCATGACAATGACCTGTTTCAGGAATAGGACCTTTGCAGATGTAACTAGAGAGCTTCAGATGTAGCCATCTTGGATTTGGGTGGACTCTACATCCCATCCCTGCTGTCTCTGTATGAAGGGGATTAGACCCAGAGGCTAAGAGAGGAGACAAGGCCAGTTGAGGCCAGAGGCCAGGGAGAATATAGTTACAGCCATGAACTGAGGAAATTGGTCTTCCACAGGCTGGAGAGGCCAGACTAGCTTTCCCCCAGAGTGTCGTGTGTCACGTATTGAGTGTCAGAGAACATGGACCTGCTGATGCCCTGCTTCTGTCCTTCTGGCTTGCATGGGAAGGGATATATTTCTGTTGTTTTTAGACTTCCGGTTTATGGTAATTTGTGATTGGTGGCAGCATTCCCAAGAGGGAGATGGGCAGCTGTCACTCAAGCTCTTGCCTTAGAGCACATAGTAGATGCTCATTAAAAGCCAGAATTGACTGCGCCTGCCATCATCCCTGAGGACACTGTGGGCGACATCAAGGCAGTGATGTGAGCTTTCAGGGGACAGCCTGTGACCCTGCAGGGGACCCAGGTAGCACAAGGAACACCCTAGGTCTCCAGGGGCAGCCACTCCTGCTGACATAGTGTTTTGCCTAGCATTCCTGGCTGGAGCCCTGGAAGGACAGAGCCAGAGGGAGAGGGCGGAGTTTGCAGCTGGGGAAGGCAGCAGCAGGGCTGGGCTGAGGCCTTCAAGAGGGATGCTTACCACCTGAGTCATGGCATACAGGCCAATGGCCATTGCTGACACATCACACCCCAGAGGGAGGCGGGCAGTGACCTCATGCTGGTTGTCCAACATTCAGTAACCCTCCCAGCACTGCCCAGTGCTTCAGCACTGCCCAGAGGGAGCTGTCTCCACCCCTCCCCTGCACACATGGGCCAACAAGCAGGACAAGCAGACCTTTGGGCCAAGGCTTGAGATGCTTTTGGGGCGAGGTGAATGGTTTCCACTTCCCAGAGGACAATGGGATCAGAAGCCCTGGAATACAAGCTACGCAGCTGCCACAGCTGCAGGGAGCAAGCACTCCGGGATAAGCTTTGCCAGACACATTCCCTGCTGTCTCTTGCCTATAAAAATAATGGTTTACAGATGGGGAAACTGAGGCACGGAGGCTCTACATATCTGAACCAAAGGGCATCCTGGAATAGGAGCAGTCTAGAACTAAGAATTTATCTTGGGACTGAGTCTGGTGTAAGCCCTGGGCCAGGATCCTCATTCTGCCCTGGGTCCAGGAGGGACTGGAGTCAGTCTCCAGATTTTTTAGTTTTAAAACCTGTTTTCTTTTTTCCTTCCTTCCTTCATTTCTTTCATTTTTCTTTTTCTTTCTTTTTTATTTTTATTTTCTTGGTTTTTCAAGACAGGGTTTCTCTGTGTAGCCCTGGCTGTCCTGGAACTCAGAAATCCGCCTGCCTCTGCCTGCCAAGTGCTGGGATTAAAGGTGTGTGCCACCACCGCCCTTCTTTCTTTCTGATTTTGTTTTTAAGTTGTATATGTTTGTGTGTCTCTGTGTGTGGGTATGAGCACGAACGCCAGTGCCCACAGAGGCCAGAAGAGGGTGAAGTGTCCCCTGGAACTGGAGTTCCAGGTGATTGTGAGTCACCTGACTTGGGTTCTGGCAACCAAACTGTGGTCCACTTCAAGAGCAGTAGGTATGCCAGGTGGTGGTGGCGCACACCTTTAATCCCAGCACTTGGGAGGCAGAGGCAGGTGGATTTCTGAGTTCAAGGCCAGCCTGGTCTACAGAGTGAGTTCCAGGACAGCCAGGGCTACACAGAGAAACCCTGTCTCGAAAAACCAAAAAAAAAAAAAAAAAAAAAAAGAGGTGCTGCTAACCGCTGAGCCATCTCTCCAGCTCCTGCACTGGGGTGTGATGTGTTAGCCAGCATTGCTGAGGCAGGTACCCAGGACTCTCATACACACTCTATGCTCTGCTTCTGAGACTCGGGTGAGGTCCCAGCAAGTCTGTCGTTTTTACTCCTACCTGAGAATAAATGTGTGGACTGGCAGTCATAATGCACGTCCTCCTTTCAGAAAGAGAGGGGAAGGGAGGGAGGAGGAGGGAGGAAGGGGAGAGAGATGGAGAGGAAGAGGGAAAGAGAGATGGAGATGGAGAGGGAGAGGGAGAGGGAGAGGGAGAGGGAGAGATAACACACTCTTCCCAGGGCATGGATTTGTGGTCTTTACTTTTGACCTTGAACTAGAACTTTAGCAGAGCCCACTAAGACAGGAAATGTAGTATCCAACATGGAATCCCAAACATCCAGGCCTCTTGCGCCCTAACCTGCCCTCTGTCCACCAGGGAGAGGGTTACAGCCCTCACTATAGCTGAGCCACGTTGGTCCGCAGACCCTGACCAGGACCTGGAACGCTGGCAAGGCGGGCTGTCCCTCCCTAAGTCCTGCTTATTTATTTTACCGTCATAACTCGAGGCCAATATTTAAGCGTCTCCTAGGTAACAGCCCAACCTCCCAGCCACTGGCCCCCAGCCAGCCACACGGCTGGGATGAGGGCAAAGGGGTGGAGCAAAGAAAATGAGTCACGCCTTACCCCCTCCATCACACACCACCTGGGAAAACAGTGACCCAAAAAACAAACTTGAGGTTCTTGTACAGAGAAATTGGTCGTTTTTTTTTTTTTTTTTTTTTTTTTTTCATGTGGTCCTTCGGCATGATGCTCTGAACACAGCAGAACAGATCCGTTAATACTTTCATTATTGCTGTACTGGTTAAACTTTGTTGAGTTTTCAAAAAAAAATTTTTTTTATTATCAAGAATGATACGGGGGCTGGAGGGATAGCTCAGTGGTTAAGAGCCACTGACTGTTCTTCTGAAGGTCCTGAGTTCAAATCCCAGCAACCACATGGTGGCTCACAACCACCTGTAATGAGATCTGACGCCCTCTTCTGGAGTGTCTGAAGACAGCTACAGTGTGCTTACATATGATAATAAATAAATCTTTAAAAAAAAAAAAAGAAAAGAATGATACGGCCAGGCAGTGGTGGCGCATGCCTTTAATCCCAGCACTTGGGAGGCAGAGGCAGGTAGATTTCTGAGTTCCAGGACAGCCTGGGCTACTCAGAGAAACCCTGTCTTGAAAAACCAAAAACCAAAAACACAAAACAAAACAAAGAATAATATGCAGGCAAAAACTGTACAAACTGTTAAGTTACAACTCCAGGGGACTGTGTGAATTTCCACAGCAGAACCTATGCTTAGTCAGCATGTTTCTGTAAGGGTCACTGTGTGATTGACCCTTGGGAATTGCTGGAGCCCCTGGGCAAGAGATATTATCCTAACTTCTCACCACAGCCTGGTTTTGAATCAAAGTATCCATTCTGTCCTAAGTATGTGAAAGCCAACAGTGTTTCTCAGCCTGGGCCACACTGCGCACTCCCTCTAGTTCAGGGACTGGAGGACAAACGGAGCCACAGGCTGTGGGGGCTCTGACTTCAGCTGATGAATGGTGTCTGGAAGTATAGCTTTGGGAACACCTCAGGTCTGCACTGGGGAGATGGCTTGGCCATTAAAATACTTGCTGAATAAGCCAAGGGAGTACAGTTTGAGTCACCAGAGCCATGTAAGTGCTGTGGGCACAGTGGCTGGCCTGCAATGCCTGCATGGTGAAGG
>JADRCD010222254.1:0-10535 GCA_019843815.1 Montemys delectorum | reverse complement strand
TTCTTTCTTTCTTTCTTTCTTTCTTTCTTTCTTTCTTTCTTTCTTTCCTTCTTCCTTTCTTCCTTTCTTCCCTTTTTAAAATAATCCTGGCTGCATATTTTCTCTAAACCAAACCATCTGTTTACTGGATTTTATAAGCAGTAATAAAGACAGTGAGGGCCCAAGGGGCACTGGGGTGTAGATACTTTTTCTGTGTGTCTCTCCAGACAGCCCTTACAAGAGCCTGCATGCTACAGGACAGGCCTGGAGGTGGCACATCAGGTGGACTGTCCTTTGGAGGAGTTGGCAGGACCGCCCTGCCTCCCTCCTGCTACCTTTCCTGCAGTAGCACCAAGGGAACTTTTGGGTCACCTGACCATGGCAAGTCGCCTGCTACATCAGGAGCTGGCATGGAGGAGCTGGGAAATGAGGCGGCTGCAAGCTGGGCTGAGGAGGTGCCAGGAGATCACTCGGAGGGAATGTTCTGAGCAGAGAAGATGGGCGGACCCAGGAAAACAATCTGACAACAATCTCGAGTGCCTAGGTGACAGAGGAGAAGCAAGGCATCTGTTTGGGAGCAGATCTCTGCATTTGCTTCCAAGGCCTTAGTAATCCAAGTGGCAGTGAGTGGAGCGTTTGCTTGGGAAACTATGAAAAGTCTTATAACAATGTTCTCTTCACAGCTTTCGTCATCAGCTTACTGGGTTCCGAGTGCCGCCTGTCACCTAATCAGAAGCAGAGGAGTGTGGGGCTGTTTGGCAGGCAGTCCACTGCTGTGGACTGGGCTCAGCCCCACTGTGTATGCAGTGTCTTCCACTCTAGACCCCCGTGTCCAGCCGCTGGGCCCTGGGAAGTAGCCGGAGTAGCTGTTGCTTTCACACAGGGAGGAAACTGGCAAAGCAGCTGCCAGCAGCTTCAAAGGCTGCCCATGGGCAGGTCAGCCAGAAGACAAAAATCCCAGTTCAACCAGGCTTGCCTTGAAGTTTTTATATTTTATGGTGTTGTGTGTGTGTGCATGCACATTTATGTGTGTGTATGTGTGCACATGTGTGTGTACATGGGCATGCGTGTGTATGACAGTTGGTTTCTTCCTCAATTATTAATACATTTTAAGGTTTATTTTATTGTTTGCATGTGTATGTATGTGCACATGCATGTGTGGGCATGCTGGTGTCCACAGAGGCCAGAAGAGGGCTTTGGAGATGGAACTGGGTTTCAGGTGGGTGTGCATTCTGATTCAGTGAACTCCAGGCTGAGCTCTCTGGAACAGCATTGAACTCTCTTAACTGCTGAGCCTTCTCTCTAGACTCCCCCCCCCCCACACACACCTTAGTTTTTGAGACAGAGTCTCCCATTTAACTCTCATTCAGCCAGCCTGACTGGCCAGCAAGTTCCAGGGACTCCCCTGTCTCCATCCCCAAGGCCTGGGTTATAGGCACATAGCCCTGTGCCCGGTTTTTATATGACTGTTGGAGATATGAACTCAGGACCTTCTTTTGTAGCAAACACTGAGCCCATCTCCTCTGTCCTGATGTGACATTATTTTATATTCCTATGTGTGTGCTTATGTGTGTGTGTGCTTATGTGTATATGAGCATGTGTACATGTGTGTGTATGAGTGTGTGTGGGTATATGAATGTGTATATGAATGTGCATGCATATGTGTGTGAATGTGTGTGTGTGTGTGTGTGTGTGTGTGTGTGTGTGTATGTGTGTTTCAGACAAGGAGAAGAGCATGAAGTGAGAAGCCATGGGCCCAAACAGCCTGATTTGCCTGGGACTGAGCAGTCTGAGATGTAGGGTTGTGCTAAAACCGGCAATGTTCCAAGCAAAGAGGAATGAGTTGGCCACTGTCATGGGAAGGGTGTTCCTAGAGAGGAAACCCCCCCTCCAGGATTCATGGTCAGTATTCACTGTCTGCTCCCAGAGAAATCAGGAAATCTTTGGGATTTATCTACATGAAATAGAATGGGCTAGGAGTCAGCCAGAGATGAGGGTCCCGTGTGGGGAGCGGTCATCAAGGGATCCCAGAGAACAATCTAATCTGCCCAGCCTGGGGTGTCAGGCAGGAGATGGGCAATGCCAGTTGCCTGATTTGTAAAGGGACTTTTAGTAAAAGCTCTTGAATTCTTGAAACTGCTGCCTTACTCCACATCAACACACCTGATGGCCAGGCCGGCCTCGGGCAGCCAGGGCATGACCTCTCAGCAGCACCAGTTCTGTGGTGATTGTCAGTCCCAAACTCCAGCCGACTCTGGCCACAGGTGTCTGGACTTTAATGTCACAGTTTATTTGGAAGAAGATTAAAGCCGGTCTGATGAAAGGGACTTCTGAGCTTTCGTTCGGAAAGCAGCTTCTGCAGGGCAGGGCAGCCCGCCTGGTTTGTCTGGCCATGTCTGAAGGCACGGGAGACTCACTATTACCAGGATGTCTGTTCTCACCTGCAGTGTCCCTCTAAGTACTGTACTCAGGGAAGCAAGCCAGACACAAAGGCTGCAGGTTGGCTGGCTCCATTTATCTGAAGTGTCTGAAGCAGGCAAAGTCATAGATACACACCGGAGATTAAGTATGTGCTGTTTCCTGCTTCTCAGTCATACATTCGTTATATTCTTATCAAGTTCTAAAGAAGCACAATTTGGGAGTTTTAGACAGCCGTCTCCTCAAAGAGTCCTGAACTTGGACAGATGCAGCTCTGCTCTGACCACATCTGGGGCATCTCCTGTGCTTGATGGAGATCTGGCAATGCTTCTCTCCTCTCTGTCTAATCTGTGAAGAGAGGGGTGCTGTGCTATAAGGACAGGAAAGCTGACAACATCCCACAGGTCTGAGCCTGTCAGAGCAGGGAGATGTTACTGGTGGGATGTAGAAGACGAAGCCAGGGAGGTTCGAGTTGAGAGTAGTCCAGGTACCCTTCCTGATTTGAAGATAGGGGGACTGAGGACGAGGAAATCAGAACTCTATCAGTTTCTAAGGGTCACCCTTGCGAACAGCCAGCTGGGAAAGGGGGACCCCAGTGCAGTCCAACAACTGCGAGAAGCTGGGGTTTGCGTATATTAGAATGGAAGTGGGTTCTTACACAGCTTCTCTCAACAGACTCGTCTGTTTGGCTGAGACCCCACACAGAGCCTGCTCATCCTTCAGTCCTGTCATACTGGTGGTGACACAGGAAGCTGATACATGGGGAGTCTGTATTAATTAGGGTTCTCTGCAGGAACGGAACGAATAGAACAAAAATATGTCCTATTTATAAGGGATTTATTAGAATGGCTTACAGGCTGTGGTCTGGCTAGTCCAATTATGGTCATCTCCTGACAGGTCAAAAATCTGGTACTTGGGCTGGTGAGATGGCTCAGCGGGTAAGAGCACTGACTGCTCTTCCAAAGGTCCTGAGTTCAATTCCCAGCATCCACATAGTGGCTCACAACCACCTGTACTGAGATCTGACGCCCTCTTCTGGTGTGTCTGAAGACAGCTACAGTGTACTTATGTATAATAATAAATAAGATCTTATAAAATATCTGGTATTTGGTCAGCCCAAAAGGCCAGGCATCTCATCTGGTCTTCAGTGTGCATTGGAATTCTGAAGGAGCAGGTTCTAATACCAGTGAAAGGATGCCTCAGTGGCAGAGCAGACGAGCTCGCCAGCAAGAGTGAGGGTAACAACAAGATGCAAAAGCCTCCTCCTTCTTTTGTGTCCTCTTATGTGGGGGCACCGGAGGGATGGCCCAGATTTAGGGTAGGTCTTCTCATCTCAGACAATCCAATCAAGAAAAATCCCTCACGGGTTTGCTCAGCTGCTTGGGCTTTAATTGATTCCAGATGTGGTCAAGTTGACAACCAAGATTAGTCATCACAGTGTTGTTGAGTTTAACTAGAGGCAAGATCTCAATATATAGCTCAGGCTGGCCTCAGACCCTTCATCCTCCTGCCTCAGCATCCTGAGTGCTGGGTATTTTAAAAATTATATTTAAATTTTCAACTTTGGGGATCCAACTTCGAGTCTTGTGCATGTTAGGCCAGGGCTCTACTGGGCGCTGCTTTGAATGCTGCGCCTGAGCTGGCTTTGTAGGAGCCAGGACTGATACCCTTGCTCGGAGCAGGACTTTAGTGCAGCCCAGCAGAAGCGATGGCTATATCAGAGCTTTTCTCCAGCACTTTTGGTGCCTTCAAAGCAAGGTGTGTGTGGCTGGCTTGCCAACTCCTCAATGAAACTGGCCTTTTACTAGTGTTTAGAGTCTTCCTGGAAAGATCTGGCAATACTGTTATTTGTTCAACGTGACTGAGCAACTTTTAGGGATCTAGAAAAGTGAAGAGAGTGCCAACAGCCTGGCCATCCACCCAAAAGTTAAACATCGAGTTACCATCCCAGAGTTTGCACTCTTAAGCATGCATTTAAGACGACGATGATGACGACAACGACGATGGACACCCGAAGGAAACTGTTCATGGTGATATTATTCATAAAATAGCCAAGAAGTGGTGACAACCTCAATGTCCATCAGCCAATGAAGGGATAAGATAATGAGCACAGCAGACACTTCCTCAGCTGTAACCAGGGAGAGTGGACACAGGCACAGTAGGAATGATGATGATGCAGCGGTGGAGAGAAGTCAGGCACAGAAGACACTGTTCTAGTTTACTCCGATGTGTGTGCTGCCTGTGATAAAGCACTCTGGCTGCCAGGTGCAGTGGCAGTTTAAGCTGACCAGGACACACATGGTAAGGTAAGATTGCGTTTCGTGAAATGTGAGGAGTGGCCAGATCCAAGAAGGTATGGATTAATGGTTGCCAGGATGAGTGGGAGGAGACCGGAGCCTGAGAGAAGTTGCGGTGATGAAGGTGTTCCAATGTTGTGAGCTTGCTGAGCTCTGTGGCAAGGCACTCCTTGAGGTCGTGTCCTGACAAACCCATTTAACTGGAAGAGATCTGAAGTAAAAAGGTTCAACAAATTTGTCACAGCTCAGCAACATGGCATGCTGCGAGTGTCGGTGGGTTCTCTGGAGGAGCTGCGGTCAGCCCGAAGCATAGCCCACCAGTGTCCTAAGAGACAGTTACCAACCACATATCATAACCCGGGGAAAGATGAGGGTTCAAGGGTCACAGTGTAGTTTCTATAACATGCAGATCTCTCGATTTCTCTAACACCATCGTAAATTGGAAAAAGATTCCCACTTGGACTACCGTAGGCTTTGTTTGTCCATTAATAGGGAGATTTTTATGGCACATGAATTATTAACTAAAATGCACACACACACACACACACACACACACACACACGCATGCACAAACGCACGCACGCACGCATGCACGCGCGTGCGAGCTATGAAAGCAAGATGGGAAAATGAATGGAAACCGTGGAGATGGCTCACAGATAAAGGTGCTTGCCACCAAGCCTGATGGCCTGGGTCTGAACCCAGGACCCCAGGCCATCCTTTGGCTTGAGTGCATGCATGCACACACTAAATAAATAAACGAATAAATAATAAATAACAGATAAATAATAAATGTTAAAATTGTTTTTAAAAGTGAGCATGGCAGAACTCTGTACCTCAGGATGAAGGACAGAGGCCGCGGTGGGGGGAAGGAGCTAGTCCAGAACCTCCTCTCGGTCTCCACTCCTGTCCTTGTCCATGTCCATACCTGGAAGGCTGACACCCTCCGTGCTGGGCTGTGTCTCCTGATCTAATAGCCATCCCCATTGTAATCAGAGTAGCTGGGTGACCTGCAAGAGAGCCTCAACAGGTAGATCCCATTGGCTCCCCTTCTAAAGGGAGGGAAGGATCGTTAGACTGTTACCCAGGATGCCAGCCATTCCCACATGTGTCACTCTGCCCCAGCTTCAGCTTATCCTCTGACACGCTAGCATATACAGAGGGTAGAAGGTTGCTGAGGGGAAGCACCAGCTATGCAGCTGTGGGAAGTTGTCGTCCACAATCTGTGAGAGTTTCTGTTGTGGTTATTTGTGGGTAATCCACAGTCTCGTATGTATCCCATCACTCACGGTCCAGTGAATAAGCCCAGCAAAATCTGTTTTATTGCTGTGCACAGGCATCATGGCCACTGCAAGTCTTATAAAGGAAAACATTTCACTGGGGCTGGCTTACAGTTCAGAGGGTTAGTTCATGATGGTCATGGCAGGAGGCATGGCGGCACACAGGCAGACAGTGCTGGAGAAGGGGCGCAGAGTTCTCCATCTTCATCTGCGCACAGTAGGAAGAGAACTGACTTAAGCTTCCAAGACCTCAAAGCCCACCCCACAGTGACACACTTCCTCCAGCAAGGCCGCAAGTTCTCATAGTGCCATTCCCTATGGACCAAGCATTCAAACACACCAGTCTATTGGGGGCCATTCCTATGCAAACCACCACACCACTCTAGGATTGAGTGAGTAGACGTTTGCTTGTGTCTCCCCAGGAATAGTTCACAAAGACTCTAAGGCTCTTCCTCCCCCATGTTTACTGTTCTCAGTAAATACAGAAGGATTTTATATTAGTTATTTCTCTCATTGATGTGACAAGATGCTCAACATGAAGCCATGTAAGGAGGAAGGGTCCATCTTGGCTCACAGTTTGAGGATTACAGTTATCATGTCAGGGAAGGCCGATGATGAACTCCCTTACAGTCCTGACCAGAGGTTTATTTCCAAGGTGACTCTAAATCCCAGCAGAGGAATGCTCCTGTTTAACCATTACAAACATTTTCAAGTTTGATTGCCAGTATTTTTAAACTTCAAGAAAAATAAAGTACAAAATTTGGTGTGGGAATACAGAAAGTCAATGCACCCTGTGGGTTTTCTCTAGTGAGCCAATGATGCCAGGGCAGAATCTCATGGATTTCTGAGAGCTGTCTTATGGCCTTCAGACTCTCTGCAGGGGAGGGAGTGCTGGCCTCCTCCAGGTGTGAGCGTCAGGGCATATCGAGGTCTGTCTAGCCTAATCCTTCCACCCACCAGGGATGACCCATCCAGAATGCTCATCAGGATGCTCAGGATGCTCATCAAGTGGTGTTGCGAGGGATCCTATCACCTGCACAGTGTGCATAGCAGATCTCTGATGGCTCTCAGTTTCCACCAAGAGCACTCCATACCAAGGCTATGTACTAACAGGTATCATGGAAGTAGATGACTTAGAAAGGCATGCAAACTCGAGTCTGGGGAGAATCCAGAAGCATGTGTACAGATGTGTAGAGAACTCCCAGGGACTTCCTCTAGATATCAAACAGGTCATGAAAGGATCAAATCTCTCTTTTGGCCTTTCATGCACACTTCCTGTGCAGCTTGGGAAAGCCCTGTGTTGACGTGTAGAAGCCATGCTCTTTCTCAGATATTCTGAACTTCTCAATCTTCTGGGGACCTACCGTTGAGCCATCCTACCTGTGTGGTTTTATTATGGATGTACAGAGATGTGGGTTCAACTCAGGCACTCCATGAGATCTGTGCAGACGTAGCCTGGTGGGAAGCCCTGTGGAGATGTCTGGGTAAGACGGAGGAGGGACTCTTTTCCTGTCTGTGGGCTTCTGGGAGCAAGAGGCCTTTACTTTCCTGACTTTCCTTTGGCTCAGCCCTTGCAGAGTCTGTCCATCTCTCTCTAGGATGGATACCTCCCTCCTTTCTTGGATGGAGTCTATATGACATCTAAGTGGCTTCATCAGGTCCCCGTGGCTGGAAGGCGTGAGCTCTGGGGGACCACAGGAGGAACTCTGGACCTTGTGCTTCCTATGGTGGGGCTAGGTCCCCTCAGTGGGACACCCTCTGGGTGCATTGGACCCTACTCTCACTAGAGGGCGCCACGACCCTCCTTTATCACTGTCCTGGCCTCTGTCCAGGCACATCTTCAGTGGTGAGTCTCACAGAACACCGACCCTAGCCTTCACCATTTCTACCAGAGAGCCAAATGATCTCCTTAGGGGGAAATGGCTTTTCTTTGAGAAAATGAACAATTTTTGAGTTTAGCAACATCCTCAATACCAGTATAACATGAACCGACCTCTCTCCTGTATTTCCATTTCAATTTAGGTCTAAAACCCAGCCCCTCCTCCTTCGAGGACAGCATGGGACTCTGCATGGTTAAGAGACTCCCCAGGAGTGAAGCATGATGGTGCATGCTTGGAATCCAGGCAGGTGTGCTCAGGAGGCTCAGGAGTTCAAGGTTATCCTCAAACATAGCAAGTTTGAGGCCAGCCTGGGCTACAGGAGACTGTCATAAAGCAAACACCCAAACATACCAGCGATCAAAACAAGATAAAAGACATCCCCCCCCCCAAAGCCTCCCAAGACATGGCCCTGGCAGAAAGCTACTGGGTGCCACTCTCAGACTGAGGCAAGCTGCCCTCCTGACAGTGGGGCAGCTGCTCTCAGGAAACAACAGGAGCTAGTTTTCTTTCTTGGTCACTGTTAGTTGTTAGGTAGGAAGCAGCCTACCTAAGGTCTCCAACCCAACACAGATGGGGCTTACTCTGCGTTGGTACCGACAGAGGAGGGTGGCCCTGTGAAGGAATTCCTCCAGCCGCAGATCGTGCTGTCCACAGGACCCGACGGGTGAGGGAGGCCCAGCACAGCATTTGGGAGAGCTACATATACATAACACACATGAGTGTGCATGTTTGAGGGACGTGTCAGGGTGTGTGCTGCAGAGTGGAAGGTTCTGGAGCAGATGTTGCCTGCAGTGCAGAGTTTACATTCCCCCCCTCAGAAACTCTATCTTGGGAGAATCAACATGCTTGGCCTTTGACCTTTGACCTTTGACCCTAGCCCTGACCCTTATTCCGGCTCTAATCCTAATTGTAGTTCTGTGTGTGTGTGTGTGTGTGTGTGCATGCTTGAGTGTGTAGGTGTGGACATGTGTGTGTGCTTGTGTTGTTTCGTATATAGATGATGCAACCAGGAAGAGGCATCCAACCTCTATGATTCCCAGGAGGTGATGGGTAGGTCTGTGGATGGCCTCACAGTCTCCATTCCATCTGCCCTTCTCACATGGACCCCCCCCCCCTTCCACCCTGAAAAGCCAGTTAAGCTTTAGCCAGCCTTGGGGTCCTTCCCCCCTGATACCCTGCCACCATCACTTCTCCAGGAACAGCTGGCTCCTTCATGTTGACTCTTGTGTTCCGGCTCCCTAGGACTGGAAGCTTGTTCACTCAGGGTTTCCATGACACTGTTCCCCCTGGCCTCTGGAAGGAACGAGGCCTTATCCTCCTGGCCCCGGGATCCACTCAGCACCTGGCACTCGGGGCCACCAGCTGAACACACTGTCGGGGCGGTGAGGGTGGGAAATGATGTCGCTGCAGGATTTGAAGCCCCGGCCCAGAGAGGGGCGGCATTGAGTGGCGGACATCTTTGGGCTCATTTTCCTACAGTTCCCAGTAGAAATCGCTCCCTTTTCCCATATCAGAAAACAGCTGTTCTGCTGGCTCCCCCAGCATGTGCCAGCACTATAAATACCCCCCGGCCTTGGCACAGGGACCTGGGGAACTTGGGAAGTTAGAGCTCTGGGCTGTGCAGGCAATGGGAGGGAGAAGCGTTGCCCAACTTCCCTCCTCTCAGCCTCCAGGCACAGGCTGGCTCTGCTTCCCACGGCTGGGAAACCCCCGCAGTATTCCTAGGAATCTGGCAGAGACAGCTGATCAGCAGCCCTGGTGGTGTTTAACACACTGTCTAGTGTGGTGCGGACCCGTCAGCTCCCACTGCCGGAGACGGAGACGGAGACAGAGATGGTGAGGCTCAGTGGGAGCCAAGGCTCTGGTTCCAGCTGGATTCTTATAGGATGGGGGTGGTGGTGACCAGGAAGGAGTAGCTTTCGTTCACGTTTAAAAAGGAATCCTAGACAAATGTGATTGGTACTGTGATCCCAACACTTGGGAGACTGAGGCAGGAGGATTGCCCCGAGATGGGGGTTGGGCTACCTCCTAGTGAGTTCTGACCAGTCAAGGCTAGAGAGGGAGACCCTGTCTCAAAAAAACTAAAGCCAAAACCAAACACGAGGGCACAAAACACATTAGTCCAAGGCCAGGAGAGCTATGTTAGGACGGCACTAACCTGTTACCCCAGCACTGGAGACGTCAAGGCAGGAGGACTTTGATCTCCAGTTTAGGGCCAAACTCAGACAAGGACTAGTTCAAAGGCTAGCCTGGGTTATATAAGACCCCATCTCAAACAAAACAAAACGAAACGAAACAAAACAAAAAAAACAATCCTATCATTTGTTCTATGGCCCCTTAGTGTATCCTTTGGCTCTGAATGCCACACAGGGCTTTGCTGTGAACCCACACAGTTCTCCAAGAGAGTGATTGGGAAAGAGGGACCTGGAAAGGAGTCAGGTTCCGTCCAGAGCACAATGCAGAATGAGACAGATACATGCACAGCAAGGTGCTTTGTTCAAGTGCTTTGCTCACACATATGTCTGCACAATGTATGCAGAGCCACAGAAGCCAGAGGAGGGTATGGGATCTCCTGAGGCTAGAGCTTTAGGTAGCTGTGAGCTGCCTTGCAGGTGCTGGAAACCAAACCCTGGCCCTCTGCAAGAGCAGCACACAGGTATGCAGGCACGAGCAGGCACGCAGGC
>JADRCD010222253.1:0-12415 GCA_019843815.1 Montemys delectorum | reverse complement strand
TTCTCACCAGAGACTATGAAAGCTAGAAGATCCTGGGCAGATGTCATACAGACCCTACAAGAACACAAATGCCAGCCCAGGCTACTATACCCAGCAAAACTCTCAATTACCATAGATGGAGAAAACAAGATATTCTATGACAAGACAAAATTTACACAATATCTTTCCACAAATCCAGCCCTACAAAGGATAATAGATGGAAAACATCAACATGAGCAAAACTACACCCTAGAAGAAGCAAGAAAGTAATCTTTCAACAAATCTACACAAATCTAATTCCACCTCATACAACAAAATTAACAGGAAGTGACAATTACCTTTTCTTAATATCTTAATATGAAAATTAATATTACCAACATATCCTAAGCGATTGAAATCCAATAACATGAGGAATTAGAAATTTGTTGACTGTCATACAATGGTCTCTCTAATTTGGTAATTGGAGAAATAGATCCAATATTGTACAATCTATATATACTTTCAGCTTGTTTGTGACAGTGTTTTGCTGTGTACTACGTAACGTAAGCGTCTTGAAATCTTGCTTCTCCTATCTCAGCCTCTGTATTAGTATTGTTTATTTCATGTTTTTACACTATACTATGGTTTTCAGAACAGCTTATATAGTCCAAAAGTATTTATATACCCAAGGGAGACAGAGACAATTAACTTGGGAGGTGGCTTGTAGGAAAGAGAACAACAAAGAGTGAGACTGAATACTTTGCTTGACATTTGTAGCTCTTGTATCAAGTTTGAAGAAGAGGAATTATAAGTTACTCTTTCTCTGAGATGAATGCTTTTCAAAATCATCACAGCCAATGAACTAGATTCTTATCCTCACCTAATGTCTGTACCACCTTCCATGCAGAACCATTGTTCATTGAAACAGTTGGTGAATAACTTTATGGATAGACCATCTTAATATACACACCATTTCTTAAATGAATTTAACCTGTTCTCTGTGGGCTGAGAATAAAGTCACACACTCAAGTCAAATAGCTTTTTGACCATAGCAGGAAGTCTGTATCTAAAAATCATGCCTACAATTCATTCCTTGGTGCAGCAGAACTGTCAACTCTCAGCTTAGCTACAATAGAGGTAAAATCCTTCGGTTATTTGAGGGTCATTGAAGTACAGCCTTATTACAATGAAATCCAATGTCTAAAAATTGTTCTTATTTTGGGCTTGTACCACAGAAAGAGCCAAGATTTTAAAATCTACTAAATACAAAACAAAGAAACAAAAAGACTTTACATATTTATGTTCATTTAAGAAAATACTAGTAGTGATGTACTATTTTGAAATATACAGTTAATATGTTTAGAGTTATTTAAAATTTATAGTGAGAAAAGCATATGTATTTGCAGTATTGCTGTAGACAAGCATCTACATAACACTGTTAAATTGATTGTTTTATATCAAACAACTTTTATAATACTCTTTTTATTATAACATTTTATAAATTTTAAGGAATATGACAAAAAAGATATTGTAGGTATTGAAGAGGGGGTCTCTGGGAGGAGTTGGGGTATAAAAGGGGAACAAGAATGTGATTTAATTCTATTTACTTAAAATATGTTTTTAAACATTAACAATTTCAGACAAATTGAAATCATGTAACTTTTCTCATCATAATGTAATAAAAGTTAAAAAAATAAAAAAATAAAATGAATATTCTTTTAAAGAATAAAAAAAAAGGTTAGTATCTGAGTGACTTTTTCTTGTGTAACTGAATATCCACTAGAAGTAATTATGAGTGATGAAGGAGTTATTTTGGATTCCACATTGAGGGCATGTGGTTCATCATGAGGAAGAAGGTAGCTGGGCACATTACATGTCATGTCAGGAAGCAGAGGGACCCTTGCTCATAGGATGATGTCCCTATATTCAAAGTGGTTCTCTCCTCAAGCTTTTCTGTAAACGTCTTCATAGATACATCAAGATTGTGTTTCCATGGTGATTCTAAATGTGGTCAAGATGACAAGGAGGACTTAAAAACCACATAGGAATATACAAGATAAAATAATCACAGGAATATGAATATGAAAATAGGTAAAGTACGGACTAGTTAATATTTCTTAATGGATTCTTCTTGGGGTATAAGTTTGCTTTGTTGAGTAATGAGTGAGCAAACCAGAAATTAAATTTTAACAAATTAAATCTTAATATATTTAGTTCTGATATGATTTTATCTAATACAAGGAAGCTCAAAATGGCATGATTTATTGCCTAAAGTAAAATTGTTTACCTCAGGGGACAATGTGAGATAGTCTAGGAATTGTGGTAAACCTTTAATGTATGACGAGAAAAGAAATTCTCACTTATTTCCCTCTGCCTCCACCCATTTATTAGGGCATGTCTGCCCCCCCCCACATTTCCGTGTAATACATAAAATAAATTCAATATTTTTAAAGAGTCTTGACCAGAATAACCTGAGGAGGACAAAAAGAGTTCTACTATGGATGTTAAAAAAAAATCTTTGTTCAATGGGACTTTGAAACAAATAATATAGCTATTCCAGATATCAAACTATGGAAATGAACATTACAACATTTTAGTAGATTGGTACACTAATCCTAAAATTAATGGCAAACACTCGGAGATCTACTTTCTCTATAGGGTGTTTGAGAATTTTGAGGCTGGCAAATCATGAGAATTTAAGGGTGATTCTAATCTAGGCTTAGTTTGGATATATAAATTATGGGGGAACTAAAGAAGATATTGTTTACATTTTCAATATTTATATCTGTAACCATCTATCTCTGTCTCTGTCTTCTCCCTCTCTCTCACACACACACAAACATGCCTACACGAGTGCATACACACACACACACACACACACACACACCACATCTATATACACACACACTGTCATTTTAACATTTTACATTAACCCTTGTGCAGCTTTCAAAATATTGTGCACCATCTTTTATATGATAGTTGTGACTTACTGCTAAAATGACACAGAAGTGGAGAATGTTCTCAGCTCACACTCTGCCACAACATCCTGCCTCATGTATAACATTGTACATTGTATATATATGTATGTATGTATATACATATATATTGTACATTGTATATATATATATATATATATATATATATTTCTTTTATGTTAGTTCATATATAAGAATTCTATACATCCAGCGTATTCTTGTCCAAGAGATTTAATAACATAGTCAATGTCTGAAAGTGTACTTTGGATTTCTGGTAGAATATAATATTATTAACATCAATGTCAGTTTTTTTAAGTTTTATTTAGTATTTTAAATGATACATTGTAAAGATTTTTCACACTTTAATTTATTATATCATCATAATTTTCACTATCACCATCAAGTTAAAGATCTAAACATGTGGTATCACATGAATTCCAAGTTAAATATCTATGACCTCACTGAAACTTTATCAACAAAAAAGTTTCTAAGCCTTAGATATGTGGCAATACAAATGGATAAAGCAGTTGAACTTCTCAGCAGAACTCGCAATGAATTTGGTATTTATAAATAGAAAAGAATAACTTGCTGCTAATCTCACTGTTATGTAGTACAGATTTCCAAGGGTAATGCAAACATGATTTTACCAGAGATTAGAAGAAAATCCTCTTTTAGCTATTCAAATCTCATAAATTATATTCCTACTTACACTTTCTATCTCTTCAGGAAATAGGAGCTTATTCTAATTTTTGTCCTTAAGCTAGTTGGTAGGAAGAACTGAATTTACTTATGCCAATTATAAAGTTAGTCAGGACAAAACCTAGAATATAAACCTCAGACATTCTGAAATAATATGCTATACTGGATAAGCACAGTGAAAGGCATAAACTAATGACAAATCATTAGATAAACTCATTAATGTCTGACTACAGGAAAAAATAACATGATGTTCATATCAACAATGCTTCTAGTAGGGTGTATGTATGTACAGATATATTTTAAGACACAGGAATGAAGACATTGCCTTAAGGGCTTTTGCAAAATGAAAACTTTCAAAATACAGTAGTCACATAATTATATAATCAGGCCCTTTAAAGCAGTGGGGTTCACTTGATTTCTGAATTTCATGCCATTTCATACCCAAAAAGACAAAGCACATAGAGCGCTGCTGAGCGTTAGGATTCATCTCTGTGTCCTCATTCTGCTGGGCAACTCCTGCTGCCACAGCTGCAACAGCAACATTCTTACCACCAGGTCTTCCCTTAGGATTGACTGGACTGTGACTGTGCTGTGTAAACAAACAAACAGACAAACAACTTACTTCTTTAAGTTCATTTGTCAAATATTTTATCAGAAATTGGAAAAAATAAGAAATACATGTTCTTAGTCTCTGAAATCATGATAAGTCTTCACTGGACTACATTACCACATCATACTAGCATGCTATCATCCAGTAGAGATAGTTAAATGAACCATGGTTTCAGCCTAGGCATGCTTGTATTACATTTTTGTTCCTATTACAAAGTACTTCACAAAATGAAGGTAAGGACAGAGTAGTTAATTTTGGCTTATAGTTTCAGGGACACAGTCTATTATGACAAGAACTGTACGGTGGTAGGAACATGAGGTGGCTCGTCACACTGCATACAGAGTCAGGAAATACAGTCATGACTGCTAGTGTTCACCTCTGGTTCTCCTCTTTATCTCATTCAGGATCTCATCCCATTTAGGGTAGATCTTCCTAACTTAGTTTACTTCATCTAAGAAAATCACTGGCAGATATGTGCAGCGACTTGTTTCCTGCCAACTAGAGAACTAAGATCAAACATTGCAGTATCAAATACCAGTTTTCTTCTTATCATCTGACTTTTCTGGATAACTGTTGTGAGAATTAGATTTATCAAATAGAATTTACTAATCTACATTTTGGTGACATTTACTGTGCTTCTTGTTGGGTACTAAAGATGAGGAATAAATTATCATTTTTCTGGGAAGGACTAACACTCTGACAGGTGGTACAAAGTAAACAGGTGTCAGAAAAGATGCATAAAGGGAGGAGACTATGAACAAGAGAAAAGATAAGATAGTCAGAACAAGAGTGAGAGGTATTTAACGTTTTGCCTGATAAGGAAATATTGCCCTTAAGTAAAGTTGCTCATTATATAACAAATAAATAAATGTGAACATTCTGCTTAAGAATATTGCTTATCTTGAAAAAATGAGGAAGTCATGATTTATTAACTAAGATTGGTTCATCAAGAACTTACTTGGCTTCACCCACAGGCAAGCCAGGGACTATATTTTTCTGACTTCTCCTAATCAGAATTTTTCCCAAGAGTAAACCCATGGTCTATAAATACCTTATCTGTCACACTTTACTTTAAACAAATTTTACTAAAATTAGTTATTTTGAGAAGGGAACTAAATTTGCTAAAACAAGCAAAATAATTAAAATCAAAATCAAATGAACCATCTTTGGAGAGTTTAATAAAGGAAAAACTACAATTTAGAATTTTGATAGAAAAGTTAATTTAATAGAATTAAATTAAATAAACCAAATTAAAATTAAGATTTATATTAATTTTTGATTGACCTATAAACTTGGGAGCAAAAAATCAACTATATCTGCCTTGGGTGTCATGTAGTCCCAGAAATGGTCTTCCCCTGAAAATCTGTCCAGTCTTTGGACCTCCCATCCTGGTTTATTGGTACCTAAGCAAGAGTAGGTGTATACAAGCTGGTATATACATACAATCAAACAAATTGCACTATTCTAAGCCAAATTGTGTACTTTGTCCCATCAGGGTGGAGATGATTTTGAAGTGAAATAAGCCAGAGATGGCAAAACAGCTTGCTGCATGATCTCACTCCTAATTGAAATTTACCACTGCTGACTTAAGGGAAGACAGGAGTAGAATGATGTTTACATAGCCTAATTGAGCACAGAGAAAAAAGGACTGGGTTTACCAACAGGTACTTCAGGCATACTCTGAACTCACATTTTCACCCAGGCTTGTTTCAGAATCACCAGTTTCTTTTCTTATCAACCCCCAAAGTTAGTAATGAAGGAGTGGACCAGAAGATCCAGGTCTGTGCAAGAAAGTCTGATTTGCCATTGCACAACAGAGTAGGTGGCTAGAAACAATGATGATCAATATCCTAAGTGTGAGAATCAAATATTGAATGTTCTTTCATACAAAATCATGATTGAGCAAATATATGTATTTATCTAATTTAAACTTTGTTCAATATAGACATGTCCATAGCCATAAAAGTATGGTTTCCCCAGTTTTGTGCATTTAATTTAATTATTATATTATATTTAATTTAAATAAACCTCCAAGATGCTAGGCCATGTCCCAAATGTCATTTGTTTCTTACAATTCATGCATTTGGATGGAATTCACTTCTGTTTTTTTTTTTTTTTTTTTTTTTTAAAGCCTGCAGCACCCTGTATTCCCAGGCAATCTCCCATCCAAGTACTAACCAGGCCCAATCCTGCCCCTGCTTAGCTTCTGCGATCAGAGGAGATAGGGTGTGTTCAGGGTGGTATGACCTTATACTCGCTTCTGTTTTTGATGAATATGAATGGTTATATAATTTATGTAGAAATTATGATTTGTTTGCAACCTCTAATACCATGTCATAAAATATATTATACTGTGATCTCTGCTCTTTTTACTTCTAAGCCTTTGTTAAGTCAACTGCCATGTCATAAAGACGGCCATCACAGTCTATTTTGGCTTCTGTAACAAAATAGCAAAGAATGAGAGATTCACAGCCAACAGATTTATTGCTGTTTGGAGTCTGGGATGTTTGAGATCAAGTTCCTGACAGATTTAGCTTCTTTCTCATAGCCATCTGCCATCTCACTGTATCTCACATGTCAGAAAGGGCAGCAGTGGGAAAGCGTCTCCCAGAAATGGTATTTAAAAGGGTGTATATTCTGTTATGAAAACTCTACCACCATAGTATAATTATGCCAAATGTGTGGCCTATGAGTTAAATCATGGTAGAGGTATATTATTCTGTTTCCTACAGGAGCAGAGCCAAGAGTATAAGGAACATATCATATATATACATGTATGTATATATATATAATATATATATATGTGGGGTGGGGAGAGAGACAGATAGACAGAGAGAGAGAGAGAGAGAGAGAGAGAGAGAGAGAGAGAGAGAGAGAGAGAGAGAGAGAGAGAGATTAGATTGTTCTGCACACTAAGGGTCTGGGTAGTCCAACAATAGCTTTCTTCCCTTTGAAGAGGCTGAGAATAATTGCTGGACCATCCATATCACTGTTAATTCTCCCTCTCTGAGCAGCCCTTCATTGCGTATAGTTCAATATTGAGGGCTCCACGCTTCAAACTGAGTAGAAGGAGAGAGAGATGAAGGAAAAAGACTACTTATTCCCTATGCTCCCTTCCATATACCCAGCCAGTAGGGCAACTGAAGAAGGAATTTGGAAGACAAAATTCTCACCACATAGAGAATCAGACAATTATTAAGAGGTATGTCATGCTGAGAAACTGCAAAAACAGCATTTCCAGCTCTTACTCAAATAGATGTGGGTAGAAAGCCTAAGTTTCCTTCAAACTACACAGCCTGTGAGCAGAGACCCACCAAGAGTCTATTAACAGCTCAGCTGCATCAATGTGAATGGGAGGTGAGACCGAAAGACAAAGATTAGTAGGCCAGAATACAGAAAACCACAGAACAAATCCCACCGAAACCCAAAACAAAGCCAGGATGTTTTACTAAATTTTAGGCAAGGGAATATGTTATGATTAATAAATAGTATGCATTGATTTCCTAAATATCTTGAGTCCCTCAACTGATTATTGTCTATAGTTCTACTGCACTGATATATTAGTGAGCTGCTTTCATAGAATCCCTTTTATGAATCTATATTTATACTGGCAGGAGTTTAATCACTTATTTTACAAACTTACTCATTCCAATTTGCTATTTAAAGGACACTTATGGGGATTTTTGTGTGCTACTGAAGAAATCTCAAACTCATAAGCTATATTTTTATCATTATCTTGTGATAGGGAAAAGTATCTTTTCCCCACATTTTTCATATGCCAGTTTAGTCTCTATATTTGCTAGAGAATCAACCGTTTTAAAACTTATGAATTTAGATACCATACCTACTCCCTACCCACCATGTCTCCACATGACTGTCCCCACCCCTCACCCCACCTGACCTCTAAATTCCCTGGGGCCTCCAGTCTCTTGAGGGTTAGGTGCAACATCTCTGAATGAACACAGACCTAGAAGTCCTCTACTGTATGTGTGTTGGGAGCCTCATATCAGCGGGGGTAGGGGAATAAAGTATGGGAGTGAAAAAAATTAAAAAAGAAGAAATTTGTGAATTTAGGTTCAAGCTTACCCCTTAGTATTTCAAACTGTCACCTATTGTTTCAAGGCAGTAGTATTAAAAGTCACTCATTGTCTGCAGTTACATTTCACAGGAGGGTGGCTAAGGCAAGGAGAGTGGCCATCTAGGGCGGCCTCTTTGATACCCATGGCACTCTGTGCTGCCTTTCCTCAAATGACTACAACAGTAATTTCAGGTGATCTCTAGCCCCTCTCTAGTGTTAGGGACTAAGAAACTTCAACCCACAGCCCATAGTAAGTGCTGACCCATTAGAAACTAAGAATATTTATTCTGACTTTCCAAAAATAAAACTCAAATTTAGACACCAATCTACCATTGCTGGGTGTACTTTCTCTCCATTTAAATTGTTTACCTGTACCCACCCCTTCATTCCATAAATTTACCATATTAATTAAACTTTGCCTCTACTCCATCTGCCTATACCCTGTTCTTGTTTACTCTTGGCTTACTAACATGCAAAACAACACCACCAGAGAAACACAACACATCTTTGTAAAATTCTACAAGTCATGTTTGGAAGGGTTTGAACAAATAGAACTTTCTTATCTCTTACTCTCGAGTAATCCAGTTTTTTTTTTTTTTTAAACTTTTATTGCATTATGATGAGAAAAGTTACATGATTTCAATTTATCTGAATTTGATAACATTTAGTTTTTCTTTTTTCTTTTTTTAGATATTTTCTTTATTTACATGTAAATTTCTCCTTTCCCAGGTTCCCCTCCAAAAAACAAACAAACAAAAACAAAAAGAACAAGAACAAACCCCTTTTGCCTCCCCGCTCCCCATGCCTGCCACCCCACCCTCTCCCAAGTTTTAACCTGAGCTGCAGGACAGTAACTTTCCTTTTCAATGTATCAGGACTCTGTTTTATGGCCACGTTCTTGGCACATTTCACACGCTCTTGCAAGGTTATTTCTTCCCACATCCCCTGCTTTTTCCAGTGAATGGCATGATGGTCTTGGATACACTGTGACTATGAATCACTTTTGTAGTCAACTTGGAAGTCAGCATACTGGTCTTCATCAAGGTTTAATTTACAAGACTATTCTTTGCAAGAACTATTATACTTTACCTCAGTTTTCACTCAGTTGTGTTCCAGGAACTATTTAGGATCACAGTATTTGGGAAAGGAAAATTTAATGCACCATCTGATCAGTTTTGTTTAATTTTCAAAATTTAATAATTTTTGCTTATTTTGTAGTATGTGTAAAAGTATTAATACAGACAAGATTGGGAGAAATCTGAGAAGATTGGATGGATCAAAAGAGAAATGGGAAAAGACATAAATGAAGTTCTGAAACTGTCTCACTTTACTGGTGTATAGAAAGAAAAACCATGGATAAGAACAGGAAGAGGTCTTTGAAGAAAAGAAAAGCCAGAGAAGAGGGGAAAAATGAATTTTAAAGGTCAAAAAGCTGCAGGAAAGAAGAAAGGACAATTGTGCCCAAGGTGAGTGGAATATGAGTAAGATATAAACTGAAAAATAAACATTGAATTTGGTTCAATAAGGATCAGGAATGCCCTTGACATTGTAGTCAGTAGTTATCAAATATGAAATGAGCTGGGAGAATTGAAAGAAGTGGATATCTTTACCGTACATAATTCCTTCTTGTCATTTTTTAGGAAATAGAACAAATTATTCACATAAGTTATTGGCAGGGAAGTTTAGATGGAATGCTGTTATAATGGGTTGTGGATTTATGTTTCCTTTTAGTTTAGTGTTATCAAATGTGAACAGTCATCAAAGTTAGTTAATTACCTAACTGCCAGTATCATAGTTTTAATGGAGAGGGGGGAAATTGTGATATATATAAAAGAGAGAAGACTATTCCAAAATAAAAAATAACAGAATTTGGGTCAAGGGAACTGATAGAGAAGGTTGAAAATTTATAGAAGGTGGAATTTTTCATCCCTCATTTTAGGAAGTAAAGAGAATGTTATCACCATTGGGAAGGAAAGAGGGAGAAGAAGGAATTTCTTTGACACATTTTACATTTTCTTTTAGAACAGAAATTGAATTAAATGAGCAGTCTCAGCAAATAAAGTTACCTGCTATCAATCCTGAGAGCCTGAGTTCAATCTCTGGAAACCACATGTTGGGGGAAGAAAATGAATCCCCCTAAATGTGTTTCTGACCTCCACTTCTGTACATATGTTCATACACACACACACACACACACACACACACACACACACACACACATGCACACACACCTCTTGGGATTTTATACTCCTGTATTCAATTTCTCATAATTACAGCATTCTCCTTGTAAGGCTTTGTGTCAGTCTACTCACCCTCATTTTTTTCTTCTTACTATGGTTTTACAAGTATACCCTTGAGTGTTTCAGAAAGAATCTTTGTCTACTTTCTTCCTCTACACCTGGCAGTCAATTCATTAATGAATCTCACTGAATTTATCTCCAAATGATGCTCAGACATAATTATGTGTTTGGATGGTCTTATGGAGCTCAAGCTAGCCTTGAACTTACAATGTAGCTGAGGCTGACGTGCTTTCCTAATTCCTTGACCCTTCCTTACACTTGATGGAATCATCATTATGAGCCACTTTGTCTCACTCATGCTCTGAATTACATCCGTTTTGTTCTAGCTCTCCTCTTAAGCTGTGGACCTGGTATATGATTTTTTATACAGAAGCTTCCTAATGGATATCTTTCTTCACCTTTCAAACTAAACATCATCTAAGAACCAGATGATCATTTGTAGATAATTAAATCAGTTATTGTTGTAAATTTCTAGTATCTTTAAAATGTGATTTAAATCTCTTACTCTAGTTTGCAAAACTTCTGCCATTTCTTTGGTTAGCTCACTTCATGCTTTACTCAATATACTTCAAGACTAATCACCTTCATTGTATATCTGGTTTTGTTTCTAATCTTTATGAAGACTTTATTTACTCTGTCTTAGAATAACCCTTTCCCTGATTCTTAATGGTATTATACACTACTCCTAAAAAGCTCAAGAACCCAATAACTCTTGAATAATTTTATTTCCAGTATTTGCATGGTACTTACTACTGAATATATATGTATATGTACATATATATTCATTGAATATACATATTCATTGTTCTGTTTGAGTAATATTTTGTTTATATTTCAATAAGAAATACAATATCGTTGAGACGAAATTTATTGAACAAGTCAAAGGGTCATAAATGGGAACTTTCTGTGAATTACATGACAAGTTGAGTAAGCAAATTACTGACTACAATTAGTATACATTAATAGCACAGGATTCCCACAGAGTTTGTGTCACTTTACTTGAAAATTTTTCAGCTTCTAAACATCAAGATAGTTCACTGATTCAGTATTCTAGGCTCATTTTGTTTCTACTAAAATGTGTCAATACTGATTACATTTCTAGAATCAGAAATGTTAAATGTGAATGTAAAAAATATAATATGCCAAAGCAATTTTATTTAATGACCTACATTGATTGTTAAAACTATTTAATTAATTTTCACATATCAAAAATAATTTTATCTGTTATTGAAAAAACAGAGCTAAACTCCTGGTGTCAAGGGATTAAAAGCAATAAAAACAATAATTTCACTAAAAAAGTAAAAAGAAAAAACAGAAAAAGCAGAGCTAAAATACAATATGAAAATCATGTATTACCTGTAGTGACTGGAATGAGAATGTTCCTGAGTCTACATATTTGAACTATTTGGGAAGAATTCTGAGGCATGGCTTTGTTGGAAAAGGTGTGTCACAGTTGGTAGGCTTTGGAGTTCCAAATATTCAGGCTATTCCCAGAGCCTTTGTTTGTTTGTTTGTTTGTTTTCTGATTCCTACTTGCCAATTAGGGTACAATTTTTCAGTTGCTGTGCTAGCACCCTTCTTATGTGTCTACTGCTATGCTCTCTGCCATGACAGAAATGGACTGATTGGCCCTCTGGAACCATGAAACCAAAGTTAAATGCTTTCTTTCATAAGTTTCCTTGGTCATGATGTTTTGTCATGGTAACAAAAAAGTAAATGAGATACTACCTCTATCATTTATTTATCTCTTATTTATTTAATAATTTTTATCCATTTGATGATATATTTTGTTGGG
>JADRCD010222252.1:2368-26862 GCA_019843815.1 Montemys delectorum | reverse complement strand
ACCCAGCACCAAAATGCAGGCTTACGACAGGGCACGTCCAGTGCTTATGACAGGCACTTCCTGTCAAGTTCGACAGTCAAGGGGACACATCAAAGGAGACTGCTTACTTTGCAGCATTGATCAGGTGAGTTGTGCCATGGTCCCAGCCTTGCACAGGGATCTCCACCACTGTCAAGTACTCCTTTAGAAGCTTTTCCTTCATCTCGTTTTCAGGGTCTGTCAAAAAGTGAACTTTTAAGTCTTCAAACCTACCCCGGTCTCTGTTAACAAGTGGAACAGCTCGAATTTCTGAAGGGGTAAAAAAAAAAAAAAAAAGAATAATGTGTGAGTAAAACATTATCCTGCTAAATGATGGTGCAGATAAGGTCATATAATGATTCCAATTTAAAGATACAAAAGGCATATAAAGAGTAGAAAAGCATCCTGCTGCCCCCGTCCCCTGTCTTTCAACATCGTCTGCCTTCCAATTCCATGTCTTTTACCCTTTACCCAGTTGAAAAAAATCTAGATTCCATATATGAGACAAAAATGTGTTGGTTTTTGAGTCTGTATTATTTGTTTAATATAATTATCTCCTGGTCTATCTTTTTTTTTCCTGCAAATGACAAAATTCTCTTTTTCCTTATGCCTGAATAAAACTCCATTGTGTATATGTATCATGGATGTATCTTCATCTATCCATCTGTAGATGTAACCACGGAAAGGAGACAGTAGATTTGAACTAGTTAAATTCTCATGCCTGCCAGTGTGACCTGAGTTAGAATCTTGACTTTGTCAATGTCAAGCTAGGCATGTCATTGAACCTTTCTGAGTTTCCATGGCCTCATCAATAAAGTAGGACAACTCCTGCCAACATCTCCGAAGGACACTATGAGAGTGGAGTGAAACAATGTTGCCAGGAGCACAGGGCTCACTATACACTAAGGTATTATAATAATAGTAAAACATCTACCTGCTCTGTGCCAAACATGATACTCTGAGCACCTTAATTGGGTCATGTAGTAATAGGGGTGGAAGTATGCACACATGACTGTCCAACCTATGTTTACCATGCTGAATGTACTTGCTAAGTCACACCAAAGAAGTTGGGGGGATAGTATATTCACTGATATTGCATTACTGTGCCAACATGTTTGACTCTAATCTGAAAATCTCAGATCTACGAATCTGACTGGACTTGGGAGCATTTAGATTTCTGATTAGGGATGCTGACATGGTCAAGGCTCTGAAATCTGAAATGTTATTGATTCCAAGCATCTCCCGGAAAGGACATTTAATCCTCCGTGATTAATGACAAGATAGCAAACTTAAACAAGACAATTTTAACAGGGAACAAATAGCAAGGCCAGGAACTCCAAGATCTATCAGGGTCATGATTAGGAACTGATGTTTTCTTACCAGGCCCACTGTCCTTCAGGGTCACCAGAGGTACAAAGTGCTGGCTGTCATAACCAAGGACGATGGGATATCTGTAACATTCCTGGGCAGGCCAGTGGAGAGGCAGATAAATCCCACCCACTTTCAAAGGAGCAAAATTGGAACCGGATTCCAAACTTCTTAGCATTTTGTCTGTTAATGGAAAGAGAAAACAAGATAAGACCCCAGGTGACCTCTGTGACTCCCCCTCCACTGTCAACTGACAGCTGCAGGGGGGCTCAGTTCATCCTCAGAGCTGACGATCACCTGGGGAACCGAGCAACTCTGTGAGGCATCTCACCTGAGATGACAATGATGGGTCTTCTGAGGATGTTGCTGAGGACAAAGATGTGGATTTCTTCCAGGGAATTGTACTGAAGTCCACCTCGGGCTGCGGGCATGTCTGCTGATGCCATTTTGATCAAGTTGTCCCATTCGTCATTCCAGTTCTAAGGGGAGAGAGTATGAGAGGAATGGATTAACAACTCACCCAGAGGCCACTCGGCATCTGTCTGCTGTAGAAATTTCATCCATGCTTCTTCATCCACAGACTCATTCAGATGTTCATCCTCTCCCCAAATTTGGTTTGCTTCCTTTACTTTTCTCCACTGCAAGGCAAGCTCAGAACTGATGGGAGACACAGACAGCCTTCGCTTCCATAAAGAGCCCCTATTGGGGGTGCTGAGGATAGCTTAGTTGGAAGAGTGCTTGCCTAACATGCACGGCCTTGGGTTTGATCCCCCACATAAAATCGCATGGTGGTACATGCCTGCAATCCTAGCACTGTGGTAGTAGAGGCAGAAAGATCATCTCCAGCTACATAGCAAGGTCATTTTCTGCTACATAGAAAGTTCAAAGCCAGCCTGAGCTACATGATACCCTAGCTCAAAAAATGAACAAAAAAAATTTACATGACACTGAAGCTCTGCTTCCATTGTTTCAGAACCATTCCCAGCTTGTGGCTGAAGATTATGAGGTACGTTCTTCCCTGGACTAGTTGGCTCAGCTAAACCAGGAAACTCTGGGACGTGCACAAGAAAAGGTTGGAAGCCAAAGAAACGCACACCCAGGAATCTGCTGTCCAGATTCAGCCCAGAGAATGGCTAAAGCCTGAGGTTAAACCCACAGAACCCCAAGGTTCTTGGTGTTTTCCACTGAGTGGGCAATGCTTAGCTCAACTCATATGATTTAGCAAGTCATATGTTCCTCAGGGAACAGGGACTGGCCTAGAGTAGCCTTTGTCCACCACAGGGCTACTGCACAAAAGCAAAACATACCCGAGTGTCGTAGCAAAGTCCTGTTTCCACAAACTCCTGAGATTTCAGAGACTCCAGCTGCCAGCGGAATTTAAAGTTTCGAGTGTCTGTCTCTTTAAGGGTGCTGTAGAGGGCCTTCCTCAGGACCAGGTCAGTATCCTGAACACCCCACATGTACTGACAGGCTGCGTGCATGAGGCAGTTGCCATCACCTGAGGACAGAAGGGAGCTGTGAGGAGCAAAGTTAAATATGCCCAAAGTGAATGCCCTTCCAAGGTTTTCAGGATAGATTAAGACCATTGCTGGGGACTCTAGGGTTGATTTTTAACCAGCTGATAACATTCTATAAGGAAACTTTTCATCCTTCTGTGCAATACCAACAGTGGGAGGTGCCAGACAACCTCCACTGTAGCTCTGAACCTAACTGGTCTGTGTGACTTTGGGGAAATCCTTGAAAATCCAAGAAAGTCTTTTCTTGTCTGCGTCATGGGATGAAGACACCAGCTTATGAACTCCACAGTCCTTTCTTCCTAGTAATCTTTGGATTGCTGGCTAATGGCTTGCTACTACCATTCTCTAGTTCTAAGGAAGGTTTTCCGTCCAAGGCAACATACACACCAGGAAACCACTGTGGCTCGGCCTACTAGATAGGGCTGGTCTGGCTATGACTCAGTGGTAAATGACTTGGCCATTCCACTTTAGCTGTGGGGACCTGGGATTTTTCTCTCCTAGCTTATAAAGTAGGAATGACAGTACCAAATAACACAGGCCCTGCCCCAGACTCCAGTGCATTATGAGGAAGGCCAGGCAAGGAAGGGCTCTACCAGAAAGCTACATCGAGTCCCAGACTGCGCTCCTTCCCACACCCCGAAGAGTAAACATTTGGGGAAATCATTTAATATAAAACTAGTCAATTCTTCATTCTCCTTTGGAAAGTATTACATAATTTTAATTTTTAAAAAGTTTAAAATGTGTATGTGTGTGTGTGTATGAGTGTGTGTGTATATTTAATATTATTCTGTCAGTAAGGCAATAAAGCTATTTGAAATTCCATCAAATTCTAAATATAGTGAAACTGTAAAGAACCTGTCAAATCCATATCCAGGGCCACTGCTCCTTCAGTGTGCATGCTGCAAACAGTTTCCCAAACTAATGAACAGAAAAGATCACTAGAGCCTAGTGTCTAGGCCAGTGTGTGGCAAGGGCTGCATTCTGTTGAAATTTCCCCTTTGCAAAATCTAGAGCAAAGATAAGGCTTTTTTTTTTCCTCTTCTTCTTCTTGGGCTGACTTTCAGTTCTTTATTGAGATGCACCAGTATAAAATTCCCTAAGTAACATGTGGAATTCCCCAGTGCGAAGATATTTGACTAGCAATTGAGCAACAGTTGTTGTACGTTTTGTTCTGGTGTGTAGACATTTAAACTGTGAACTGCACCCTGGACTTTCCAAGTGGGTGTGGTCAGGCTGAGCTGGAACCGGGCTACTCACTATACAAGTGAAATTGCCGCGGCCAATAGACGCTGGAATTTTCATGAAGTTTCAATTTTATGCCACCTACTCCCTTCCTCATTCACCACAGTCTCAGATCCTCAAATGCAGACTTGTGAATCACCCCCTCCCCAAACAGACCTGCCTTTGAAGAAATCCTCCTGGAGAGGAAGGGCTTTTAAAAGGAAAGAAGAGAGGCTAATAACAATCAAATGGGCAGAAAGCCACTTGTTCCCCCCACCCCCTCCGCCTTAAAAATACTTTCTTTCTTTTTCATAACTTTTCTTCAAAGCAGAGAAATTAGGATTCCTTGGACCCAACAGGTTACCAAAATACCTTTGCTTTTGTAGTTTTATTTGTAGCGTGAATCCTTGCTGATTTAAATGGCAAAGGAAGTGTTTAGCATTTTACATTGCAATTTTTTCTACAGGAAATTAGATATTTCGTCTGTTAAGGAAATACTATATAATATCTGCTAATGCTATGAGTGGCAAGTAAAATAAGACTTTTCTTCTCTCTACCCCATTTCTAATTCTCTCAACTCCATCTCTCCTTTTGTAACAAAATGGGACGTGGTAAAAACCACAACCTGTCAGGTCTATAAGCCCTTCGATGACAAGTTAATATGATTATCTACTTCTAGGCATCACTTGACTTAATGCCAAGAACAATGTAGAGGACCACTGTCTCCAGCTTTTCCTCTACTCTAAGAGTCTAAGCTTCATAAATATAGGGAAGATGTAGAGCGATATATATATAAGAGTCCCCGGAATCAAAACAAACAAAACCCCACATCCACCCCTCACTAAGTTACTCAAGTCAAGAACAGCCCAAGTTAATGTACCAATTAAGTTATTAAGCCAACGCGCATAGCACCATCACTGCCAACAAGAGTTTTCTACTCTTGGGTGTATTTTTTTTTTTTTTTTGACCCACAGAATGTAGTCACTGATACAAGAAAATGAGATTGTGCTCTTACCTACATGGTAAGTATTTAATTGATTTTATGCACTCTCTTTTCGTATAATAATAAATGTCAACATCGTAAAGGCAGAATTCTGTAACTGCATGAAACGATGTCATTGGATGTTTCTGCCAATATTCTTACTCAAAGGGAATGGTTTTAAAAAAGTTGAAATAGAAAATAGTTATCAGTGGTAAGTTCTTCATGTAAAAAAGGCAGAACCTGGCTGTTTGATACAATAGGTGTAGGTGCCCCTTAATGACAACACAGCTATCTGCGTCTATACTTCATTTGACTTGATGTGTCAAGAACAATGCAGAAAAGCTGTGTCTCATTTGCTCAGGCCACAGAGCCTAGGTAAGGGAGGCAGAAACAAAAGCTTCTCCTGGCCTTAACATGACTTGTTTTTAATCTAGAAAATTCCATCAACACAGGAAGAGCAAGAACATCACTACATTTTCCTAATCACAGTGGCAAACAACTGTGATTCTGATTTTCAACCCTCTACTTTCCTTCTGAAGTTAAAACCTCTTAAATCCTTTCCATTCTGGCCAGTGAAGGGTATGTTATAGATGATTCAGCCAATGTAAGCATTAGGAAGATTAATCTCCCAACTGGGGCATAGGGTTTAGAAGTGCATCCTATAACCCTTCATGTCCTATGCACCCTAACACACACACATTCAGAAAACACCTTAAATCCAAATATCCAACAGCTGGCTGCAGTGGTGCACATCTGCTGACCCAGCAACCAATGATAGGAGCAGAAAGATCACAAGTTCAAAATCAGCCTGGGCTATACAATGAAGTCCTGCCTCAATACAACAGCAGACTCATCAGACACATGTACAGCTGTCATTAACCCCTTAAGAGAGTTTCTATAGGTGCCTGTTTAATGCCATTAAAAAGCACCACCAGAAGCAGTCTCTCTGGTTAATACAAGGATACTGGAGGAAAAGAGCAAGCCTTACCGTTGGTTTTCAGAGCCACGAGCTTCCTGACTTCAGGACACCAGTTGAGCTTCTTCTGGCTTTCTAGGGAAGCCTGGACACTTCTGTCAATAAGGGCTTTGTGGATGATCTCTCGAAACTGTGGGCAAAACTGACATGTTCTGAACATCTCCAGTGTGTATCGGTGCATGGTTTTAAAATGATGGATGATCCCATTGGTAGGTTTGAAAATGTCTTCTGGGGTTCTCTCTCGTATCTTCACAGCTTTCCGCATATTGCTCAAATACAAAGCCTGAGGAAGTAGTTGTTCAGCCATGGTCCTCGACAAGGCCTGAAGAGGAAGGGGAAAAGCCCATTCCGTTAGCCTGCCTTTAACACTGCTCCCATATACCTGCTGGCAGGAAACCCCAGTGTTTGATCTTGTCATTACTCTAATCTGTAGGTAAAAGATCTTAGTCACCTCTACTCCCAGGATACTAGCTGGCCCTGAAGATTAACTCACACTGGACTGTTTTAAGTTACATCACTTTTAAAGATTAGTCTAAACAAGAGAAGGAAGGCGGAGCGTGGGTACTGAGGAGGAGGGGAATAACCCATGCTTTCAGTAATGTTTGTCAGTGATCCAAGCCTGTCTCTCAGCGACAGGTACTGCTCCACAAAGCCAACCTCACATCGCTCTGATGTCACTCATCAGAGTCCCGAGTCTAGACTGTCATTGAAGACCACCACCATTGAATCCTCGCTTTTGACTCACGTCTAGATCCAGGTCATTCGAACATCCCCTTCTTGATGCTGTAAAGGCAGCAAATAGTTTTTGGAAATCCCATGTGGCATCTAGCTGCTGCTTGGTATTTCCTCTTTCTTATTGGCCCCAAAGAAATGTATAAGTACTTGGTTCAGAGAGTTTATGATATTTATAAAGAGTCAACACCAAATTGTTTTATAACCAACAACAAAATAAAGCTTATTTCTGGCAAGATGCTTTGCAATTTTAAAAACAAATAAATATCAGGTGTATTTCAGAACCTTGCCACTAAACTTCATAGCATGAGACAAATGAACATACTACTAACAAGGTATATCGCATCTCCCAGAAAAACAAAACAAAACAAAACAAAACAACAGACATCAGAGAGCCCTATGATTTCAACTCAAGTAAACCAACATTTATTGCTGCCCTTCCAGGTCCCAATGCTCAGAGACACCCCCCCCCCCCGCTCCTTTACCATAAAAGATCAAACACAATCAAAGGTGGAAGAAATGAAATTAGAAAGCAAATAGGAAGTATTTGAGTGGGATACCACTCAGGACGAAGAGTGGCCATATGACCACCCAAGCCAACTATGCAAGAATGTGGGCTGATGATGCACAGGGACATCCTGCCCGTGTGGATCAGTGCTGAGCCAGTGGTGCTTCACTGTCCCACGGACCCTTCATGGGGCACTCGGCCACACATCCTAATTTCCTAGAAGACAACAATGATTTAGGGCACCTAGGAAGTTTCTCAGCGAAGCTTAATACCATTTGGGCATCTTGCTATCCTCCAAGGCAAACTCACCAGATATAAAAGGTGTTAAGACTATGCAAGAGGGAGAAGAAACCTAGAGATTAGAGAAGTCACTTTGGTGGGTCTGGGTTCTCTCTCTCTCTCTCTCTCTCTCTCTCTCTCTCTCTCTCTCTCTCTCTCCCTGCTTGAAAGGGAGAGGCAATTAGGAATTTACATTTGGAATGCTGAGGCCTGGGAGTTATTCTCTGATTCTCTGTCTGATGACAGTTGTTCCTTGCAACTAGAATTAGGCAGAGACATAGAAAGAATGAGACAAAACTACCACACACAAATCTCCTTGGTAATGCAGCAGTGGTCTCTCTCACAATGTCATTACTCCATCTACCCATCCATCCATGAATGAATTCATGCAGCCAGCAATGCCAGACCACCTATTTAAGCCCCATCCTTGTGCTTGATGCTATAGCTAAGAATGTATGACTTCACTCTCAGCCTTGACATCACACAACCACTGCAGCTAAGGCAATGAAGGGAAGACCCACCTCAGGTCCAGCGAACATGGGACATAGCTTTGCCCGGAAGCCAAATCTTCGTACTTCCTATCTCAATCCCTTGCTAGTCTCCTAATAGCAACCGTGAGGCACAGCGTTTGCAGCTCTCAGAAACAGGCAAGAAGTTTTAGATCAGTGAGTTGTACCTTGTTCTATTTTTATAACTATTCTATGTCACTCTTCTGGACCTAAAGAATTTTTAGCACAGATCTAAAAGTGGTGGGGGCTCTAAGCCACATATATGACATGCAAATGCCAGTGTCTGCTAGCCCACTAGGATCCCATCCATAGACTTAATGCCAGTGTCTGCTAGCCCACTAGGACCCCATCCATAGACTTAATGCCAGTGTCTGCTAGCCCACTAGGACCCCATCCATAGACTTACTTGCACTGCCTATTTAAAACAAAGCTTAAACCTCTGCCCAAGTTTCCAGTTCTTGGACTTCCCCACATTTAGAGAATAAATTTTCCTGACATATTATTGTAATGTTTTATGGGTAAAAAAAATTTGCAACATTACTCTTAACTTTAAAAAATATATTTGTTACCTCACTCACTGCCTTACAGATAAATTTCCCAATTTTTGTCGCAGGATCAATAAGATTCTATAGAACTTACTCATCAAAGTCTTTCCCCCAGTTTTATTTTTCCACTCTGAACAGATTTTTTTTTTTTTCGTCTGCGATGTGGAAACTTATGCATTATTTATCCACAGATACCTCTCTGGCAATTGATGGGAAGCACCCCTCCAAAATCAAACCAAACCAAACCAAACCAAACCAAAAAACCTAAAAAACCAAAAACCAAAAACCCATAATGGAGACTTGAACTGCGAAAGATCCAAGCAGCAGCATCTCAGACAATAAGAACAGAGACCTGATCGCTTGCTCAATAATCCGGGACATCAATGTATGGAAGGCTAACTAACAATAATCAGTTCCAAACGGTGCCCCCACTTGACCAGACTAGCTTTCCAAAGAAACATCAGAGACCAGGAGAACTGAAAACAAAGCATGCTCCAAAAAGAGCTCTTAATACCTCAGCTTTCCTGAGAGGCCAGGTGGCAGGATGTGGGACGAAGGACCCGGACTGACAACCCACAGTCTGAGTGTGGAGTCGGGGAGGGGGGGGCTGCAGCAGGAAATCTTACATGCCACCTAGAGTGGAGTCCCCAGCAAGCAGGCCAGCGAATCATTTCTGCATGCATACTCTTCTTATACTGTGGCAACTTAGGACCTAGTGACAATCTCAAAAGCACGCCCCTCCGCTCCCCTCCACCTCCCACCCCGCAACCCTCCTCCCACAGATCACCGAAAGGTTGGCTGAAGTCTCCAAGTTGGATTTGGTGGCCTCGGAGAAACCCATACCCTGTTGGGCCACTTATGCACAGTATGGGGAGAAACCCCAGCGCGACTCTGCAATGTCTACGTGCCTACGAACATGCTGCACTTGGTTTCCAAAGGAGTTGGGGGGGGGGGGCGAGGTGGCGGTGGGAGCACCCACGACCACACACGACCTAGGAACCCGAAAGGTGACTGACTATTCATCAGCCAGCTGCAGCTCCCGTCACCCTGCAGGATCGAAAAGGAATAGCGAGCTAACTAGTCGGCTGGAGAAACTTAGGGCTGTCAACCTTAACACCTGGCACGGGGACCTCAGCTCCGGCCAACAATACCCCAACCCCAGGACCCCTGCAAAGCCGGAGCAAGGCAGCCCCACGCCGGGCCGGCCGTGCACCCCGGATCTGGCTGGCAGTGCACCCCACCGCCCGTGCACCCCGCAGCTCACCTCTTGGGGCCGCGCGGAGCCCTCGCAGAGCCCAAGGGGCCGGTCGGGCCGTCACTGGCGCGCGCCGCAGCCGCAGCCGCAGCCGGGGGTCGCGGTCCGGGTGGTGGTGGTGGGGGTCGGGCCCAGGCGGAGCCCCATGGACGCCCGATCGGGCTCGCCGGCTTGGGGGGGGGTGTGTGTGTGTGCACGTCTCTCCGCGGCCCGGCTCGCCGCTCCGCCTCCGGCTCGGAAGGAAGGCTGCAGACTGGGCAGTTCCCTTTTTTTGCCTTTCAGTTGTAGGCTGCGCCAGCCAGCCACCGGGGAATTCCGAGGGACTTTCCAGTCACGTGACGCCCGCGTGGCGCGCGGCCGGCCGGCAGAGGGCGCTCCAGGCCGTCCCCCGCCCCGCCCGGAGAAACTCCGAGGTCCCGCCCCGGGGTGTCCCCGCGTGAGTCACCTGGGCATTTCGGAAGCTGCCTTCCACGTCACATCCATGTGGAAATTGCGGTGATGGGAACTGGAAATGCAATAGGTTTTTTTTTTTTTTTTTTTTTTTTTTTTTATAGAGCTTCTTTTCTGAAGAAAATCAGCTGTGAAAAGGAAGGGAAATTAGAAAGAAAACCCTAAAAACCACCCAGACACACAGGACCTCAGGCTTGAAGCTGGCTTTGAAGTCTGGCCTGTGCACGTGATGAGCACTTAAGAAAGAGCCCTCCGCAGGGTCCCCAAGGGAATTGAGAGAAAATAGGGCACGGTTCTCCAAGCCATGTGTCAGCTTCAGGCTAGATGCAATGCAGAGTCAGATCAGACCCCCATGGTCTGCAGTTTTTGAATTACAGGGGCAGAGTCAACTTCAGAGAGAATTAGACTCACCTCCCCCAACCCCACCCCTACACACTCCCCATTTCTCTTTTATTTCCCTGCACCAAGGTGCATTTTAAAGTTTAGAAATTGCTTCAAGTTTATTGCTGGCTTTCTCCGATCCTTCTACAGTTGTTTTCTTAGGTATTGTTTGGCTGGCCCGAGAATTAGTTCACTCCGGAACCTTCCATATCGCCCCGATCCCCGACTGCAGCTTGCAGAGAAAGCTTTGCTTCACTTGGACACAGCGGCTTGAGCTCTGCAGAGAGAGAAGCTGAACCGCCTTTACTTTCTTGCAGTTTTTCCTCTAGGGTCTCCTTGGCAGGATTCCTAGAAAGTACTGCAAGCCAGATAGAAAGACTCCGTGTCATTAGGATTTTAGCCATGTTTGCCAAGTTGCACATTTAACTAGAAACATGTGCTCCTTTCCCCAGTAGTGACTGGGCTAGATAACAACATGACTGCATTTTTTTTATTTGTAAAGAGAGGCTTGAAGCAAGAGTACCAGCCACTACCCCAAGACTGGTCTACTGGTTACCCCCGCCCCACTTCCCCCTACACAGATCCTTCCCCGCTCCCTTTCTATTTAAAACCCGCTAGTATTTGTCTTCTTATTTACAGATGTTTTCAGCTTCGGACACTTAAACAATGGTAGTAATTTAAAACGACATTCCTGAAGTATTTATTTTAGGCTCATGTAAGCTTTTATGTGAAGTTTAGAAAGCTTAAGCACATACCCACAGTCTACACAGTAGTGGCTTGGCAGCCTTTGGAACTGTGTCTGTCTTGCTTCAAAGCCCATAGGTGAGGATTAACCATGTGACTATCTCAAGCCTGGGAATCCCTTCAACAAACACGGCAACTAGCCACAATAGATGCAGGCTCCACTCTCAGGAAACCTCCCAGGCACACAGAGGTGATAAAAGATGCAGGATAGAAAAGCACACACTATGCAGAGAATATTAATCCTCAGACTACTCGCCTAGGCTGGCCTCTGCAAACAGAACCAGCTGACTCTCTGTCGTCTCAGAAGGTTCCTCAACGAACCCAGCAGCTTCCATGTGCCCATTCTGGCTCCTGTTTGGCTCCTAGGTTTGCTGAGCTGGGAACTCAATAAAGAAGAATAACAAACCGGGAAGGCCGAATTCAAACCTGTCATTCTCACTGTCCCCACGGAACTTCTTCGCCATCTTACCTGCCAAGATTTATGATTGGGTAGATGCAGAAGGTGGTCTGTAGACTTTTACATTTCCCACAGCTTAATTGTGCAGCTCACCAATGCCTGCCAACCTTCCCCAGCCTCCCCCAGCCTCCCCCAGCCTCCCCCAGCCTCCCCCAGTCTCTGACAGGTCTTTCCACCCCAGAGAAAAGTAGAGGGCATACTTCCTAGTTTTCAATGTCTTGTAGGGCACATTTGGCTGTGCATTTAGCTTTCCCTTCCTAAATACACAGACAAGGCCAGTAAGAAGGGTTTGTGCAGTGTGAGAAAGAAAAGACAGAAGGGGACAGTAGAGGAGTGCCTCCATTAGGGTAAGATAAGGACATCTCAAGTCTGGGGAGAACTGATGAATGCATTGAAACGAACAGGAACCATAAAGGTTTCAAAGAGACTTCAGTTTCTACTATAGACCTTGTCAAGATGTTCTTGGCTCTGCAAAAAGGTAAGAACATGTATGGAAAAAATAGTGGATTCATGGTAGAAAAGAAAAGTCCTTTTATTAGAGAAGAGAGGATTTCTAGGTGTGCAGAATGTTTTTTGAGAATTTCTGAGTTCTGTATCACTTTTATTGTGCCAGGATTTGTGTTATAACTGAGTGTTGGTCTCTAGGAACTAAACTGTGGGATCATGCCTATAGCCTGTATGAACCACGACATGGAAGAGATAAGGATCTCTTAGTGGGAGGGGGGTCCCAGTGCACAGCTGTCACTCTGGGACTTGGGAGGTGGATACAGGAGGATCAAGAGTTCAAGGCCATCTGTAGCTATACAATTTAAAGGCTGCCTGGGCTGCATGAGATCCTGTCTCGATAAACATACAAACAGACAGACAGACAACAACAAACATTCCACAAAACACAATGAACAGCTGAAACCCCATGAAAGGAAAAGAGACCCAAATAGGCCCAGTAGCAGATGTGTAGGCTCAGCTCAAATGTACTTACGGACCTTTCTTAATCAGAAATCAGTGATGGCATCTGATAGGCTGTAGAACTCCAGAACATGGCAAAGGTGGAGCCAAGTAAAACTGGACATTTTGTGGCCACAATTGCCCCTTTCCTCTCCCAGCATTGCTCTCTAGTGAAAAGATAGATTCCCTCATAAATATGTTTGAATGGCTTGATTCAAGTCTGGTAGTGTAGTTATTACAGGCAGCTTCGAACCCTGCACACTTACTTGTAATCTCAGCCACCCAGACCCGAGACAAGAGTTTGATACTACTCTGGGCCCCATTGTAAGAACAAGGAAAGCCAGGGCTACAGAGAAGGCTCTATGTCAAAAATAAATAAATAAAATAAAGGGACTGAAGAATACTGTTTACATTTTCAGAGCTACTACATGGGCTAGCTCTGAGAAGACAAGAACAGCTCCCTATGAGAACTGGGGATAAGACATCATGGATATTATCATTACATGGACGCTGCCATCTTCTGAAAGGCTAGCTCCTCCACAGGGTCCTCAATTCCTTACAGGAGTTGTGTGGCCTGAAGGAAGAAACCCAAGCCTCATTCCAGTGGAGAACACCTGAGGTAGCTTTCTGAGTCACTAGTCCCAGGAACAAGATCCTTCACGAGAAGGGAGGCTGCAAGCTTCCTGCCAGGGTCAGCTCCTCTCGTCCCAGGTGGCCTGAAAGCAATGGCTTGCTGGAATCACAAACTACTCAGAAAATCCACTCTGTGAATTCCAGTTTAATTTACTGTTAACACTTGGTCGAGTGACTTGGCAGAGTCCTTTTATTTTGTATCACAAATAAAAAGACTCAATTCTTAGTTTCATTTCTGTTTCTGTGGAGAGTGATATAAAGCATGAACAATGTGGGAAGGTTGGGCAATAGATTCTTAGTAGCTCACTGGTGTGCTTGTACTGCTGTTAAACAGTAAGTTGGCTATTAACTGAGAGAAATTATTTATTCGTAAATATGTAAATGTGCCTTTGATCTCCCCACATACTCCTCAACAAACTTGCACACACCTCATCTATCCCTCAATACCTTTGAGCCAGTTGGGTTCTCTGCAATCCTGCTTTCTTGCTACTCCTGTCTTCTTTATACTTCATATTCATAAAAAAGGGTTTAAGCTTTGGTTCATTTGGGGACTTGTTTTCTGGGACTAACAGCGCAATTGATCTATGCTCATTTCTTTTCAAGTAGGGAACAACATATTATCATGTTATATTTTTTGAGAAATTATGCCTAGGGACCTCAGAACATCCTACAACTTAGTGGTGGGAATCTCAAGCACCTTGACTGGCTGCATGGGGCAGGCTGGATATGGAGATGCTGTACTTCCATCCTGAGACTCCTTGAGTGGAAGTCACACTATAGCTTTATAACAGTGGAAGGGGAACCCAACTGTATTAAATACAAACACGCTTGTCTTTTATTCTCCGGCAATAGATTATATGTATTGACATTACATTCCTTCCCCTTCATTCTGATTACCATCCATGTGTAACCCCAAGGTTTCCTGGGGCTTATGGATCTTCTGAGTTCATCTTGGTCTGTAACAGTCTTATGCATGGCAGTGCGTGAATCGGCTGTTGTATGATCTGACTCTTTGGACCTCTGTTTGTAACTTCAGGATTGACAGGGCCAGTTCATATCTCCTTGTGCATCTCCCTGAGACCCATTACAAGCAAGCAGTCATTGAGATAAGCTGCTCAGTGACTGGTACCTATCCCGAGTTAAGAGGGATAGCCTGTTTCTCTGTACTTGTTACTTTTTTCCTTGATTGTGACTAATTTCCTAACAAAGCAACCCAAGGCAAGAAGGACTGGTTAGCTTTGGCTCACAGAATGAGGGCTGTGGTAGGGATATCATAAAGGAGATATGTGAGGCGGCTGATCACTCCGCATCTGAGGTCAGGAGCAGAGACGATAGGAATGCTGGTGCCCAGTTTGGCTTCTCCCCTTCATTCATTCTGGCACCCCACCCTGTACAACAGCCCCAGCTACACTCAGGTTGGTTGCACCCCTCCTCAGCTAATACTTTCTGGAAACACCCTCATGGACATAACTGGAATTATACTTTCATGGTGGTCCTAAGTAACGTGAACAGTTGATTAACCATTCCTTAAGACTTGCCTCTGTGTAAGTACTTAAAAGGCTCTTGGTCCTTGTTTCACTGTAAACAACGGAACAGAGATCTTTCCTCTGTAGGTTGCCTTCTGGGCGGCTCAGCTTTCAAGTCTCTGCAGTGAAATATCCTTCACTAACTGACTTCCTTCCTTGAGTTTTCTTATTTTCTCTGCAGTATTTATCACAATCCGAAATGAATTATTATTTTCCTAAAAGCTGTTGGCTATCTGCCTTTCCCCATTAGAACTGAGTGCAGGATTCCTGCCCACCAGTGTTTACTCATGTGTCTGTTGAGTCAGCAGTATGTCTGATGTATATTAGGTTCTCTGTAATAATAATGCTTATTTGCCTGATGTGATTATCATCTCTGAGGCTTACTGCCTCTGTCTGCTGGCCTAGGTCTAGGCCTGGAAGCTTCTAGCCGCCATACAACCTTATCAAGGCATGGGATGTTTTCAGCCATTGAGACTTACTGTGGAATAATCTTACACTTTATTATTCTTTCTGAAGTCTGGCTGGCTGGTCTGCTTGACACAAACACCTCTCCAAGCTGACTGATTCAATCTGGCTTCTCTCTAGGCCACTAAATCACTCTGCTTGGCCTCATACTATCTTTGGCAGTATGTTCTGATTTTCTGGTTCCTTCTTATTCTGTCTTCTTCTGTATCTAGCTTGTTCTCTCTTCAGCTTGTCTCTATAAAACTGTCCTGGTAAAACTGCCTCCTTTTCTTCCCCCAACCCACCTCTACTGCTCTCTTATGTAGCTTCCCTTTCCTCTCTCTTCTCCTGAGAATTGGGCATATCCTATTCTATCAAATCTTTCTCTGATTTGTCACTTTGTCTGCCACTCAAGTAGACACCACTTTGAAACATGGCTGTTTCCTTCTACAAACTAACTTTACCTTCACTGTTTGGGATTAAAGGTGTGTGCTGAGGGCTGAAATCACACCACAGCTAAAACCAGGTTTTTCCAGTAATACAACGTGATTAAATATCTTGCAATAGTACTCAATAAATAAGAATTTGTTAGATGAATGGAATCATCTTGAGTGAATAAAGGGGGAGATTTACTTTCAATTTTAAAAATTATATTAATTTATTATAGTTGTTATATATGTGTGAGTGTCACTCTTATAGTACTAGCCCATGTGTGGAGGTCAGAGGGCAACTTTCAGGCTGTGGGTCTCTCCTCTCCTTCTACAAAGTGAATTCTAGGCATCAAGGCTTGGTACCAATGACACTCTCCTTTCCCAGTCCTTGACGCTTGGATCTTCTAACATGGATTTATAATAAGTCATTATGTTAGGAATTCTTAAAATGGAGGGAGGAAGTGGGGGTGAAGGGGAGAGAGAAAAAGATTGTGCTATGTATGGATGATTAAAAACGTCCTCATTCATCTAACAGAATTCTAAAATCTTACATCTAAAATGTTAGAGCATGTGTGTTGGTTGGAGGCCTTTACTAGTCCCACCCTAAGCTTCATGCCCAGTATTAGAAATAAAATAGCATGTTATAAAACTCAATATGTATGGTATTTTGTGAGAATAAACACTCAATACAGTTTACAGAGCCTAAGTGCTGGGTTAATCCTTGAAAATGATTTATTGTTTCACATAAATTAGAGAACAAAGACAATACCAGAAAACAATGTGTACTGCTTCTAAATGTTATGTCCCCAAACCTGCTATTAAGTGTCTCTGTGTGTGCCTTGAATCATCACAAAAGTGAAGAGTCCAGGTTGAAATAGGATTGCATGTTCCTGCAATGACCTTAGCCAGTCATCCCCCCCCCCCTTTTTTGACTGAATCAACAAATATCAGTAAGACAGAGATTTACCAAGCCTATGTAAAATGTGCTGAACGTATTTGTTCCTGCTTACTGGGTGTTATCGATTCTTTAGGTAGATGTCAGCTAAGACCCAAAGGTTGAAGGCATGGTCCCTAGCCTGTAGTGCTGCTGGGGCATGGAGGTGGAGTAGAAGTTTTCAGAGGTAAGGCCTAATGAGGGGAACTAGTGTAACTAGGAACACACTCTTCACGAGGGATCTTCTCTTCTCTCCCAGCTACGGTGTGGTGAGCAGCTTCATTCTCTTAGACACCATAACACCACCCCTGCCATAGGTCCAAGAGCAGTGGAGCCAAAATCTTGTAAGTTAATTTTTTTACAAGTGGAAAACTAACACAAGTTGGATGTTTTCCCATGGAAATGTTTAGAGATTTGAAGATGTATTCCAATTTTTATTCACTAGTAAATTATATGGAAACTATTAATACATTGCTTACATTACTAAAAGGGTTATTTCACTTCCTGACCTCATAAAGTCTTAAGAATTAGGGCTTTTCTTAATTTCTGGCTTTTGTTAGAAACTTAGAAGAAAATTGGGCCGTTGCCATCTTTGCCATATGCCTCACAGGAAGTGGAAGAGATGAGATGGGGACTGAGACTCTCCTTTTGGAAATAAATCTAAGGAATGTGTTTGTAGCTGCTCAGCTCTCTCAGGAATAAAACAGTGCTTTATTTCTAGAGTAAAATTATATATACTTGGAGGAGAAAGTGACTTTTATGATATCTTCTACAAGTACTCCTTACACCAAATCAACAGCAACAATTAGTTCTTTAAAGAAATATCTTTTCACCTGTTACCTTTCATCTGTGAAATGGATTTCTGAGGAGAGATATCTAAATTTTTCACATTTTCATGATCTGTTTTTAGAGTCTCTGGCTGACTTGGATTGTGAATTGGCCTTGATATGGAGTAGATGGCCGTTCATGATGTCCCACATTCCAATGTGAGCACATGTGAGATTTGAGACTGAAAAGAAAACAAAACAAAAATAAAAAATAAAAAAATATTAAGCGTTGAACTATCAGGAAAAGTACTATACTTCTTGGGTGGCTATAAAAAGCTTGGCCATGGGCATTGTAATTTGAATCCCTTAACAATGGTCAGCCTGTTTTGTCTTACTGCCTAGATATGGCTGCTGTCTTTATGATAACTGAGCTATGGTCCCAGACTTGAACCTGCTGGGCTGTCATAGTGCATTCCTAGAGCTAACCCAGATGATGTGAGTGAAAAACAGCACCATAGCCAAAAGAATAATCTACTGAGCCAGTTAATTTAGCTGGAAAGTTTGAATTTGCTAAATTTAATACTTGTTTTTAAATTTTAGAAAGTAATGAAATATTTATGTTGCAAATCCATATAGGGATTATTTTCAGAAAGAGTCTAAAAGGTAAAATGTGCAAGTTCACTAGGGGGATTGCTTTTCCTTTCCTAAATTGGCTTAATTTTATCCATTTATAAACTGTAAGATCTACCTATACAACCTCTGCTGATGCATGCTGGGAATCTCAGCTCTTTCAAGTCTCAGGTGAAAGGATTGGTAGTTTAAGGTCAGCAAGTTGAAGGCCACCCTGGGTTATATGGGAGCCTGGCTCCAACAAACAAACATATATACAAACAGAGAGGGAAAGGCATGGTTGGATTTATTAGTTGGTGTACTGGCTAGTTTTGTGTGTCAACTTGACACAGGCTGGAGTTATCACAGAGAAGTGAGCTTCAGTTGGGGAAATGCCTCCATGAGATCCAGCTGTGGGACATTTTCTCAATTAGTGATCAAAGGGGTAGTGCCATCCCTGGGCTGAAAGTCTTGGGTTCTATAAGAGAGCAGGCTGAGCAAGCCAGGAGAAGCAAGCCAATAAGGAACATCCCTCCATGGCCTCTGCATCAGCTCCTGCTTCCTGACCTGCTTGAGTTCCAGTCCTGACTTCCTCTGGTGATCAACAGCCATGTGAAAGTAAGCTGAATAAACCCTTTCCTCCCCAACTTGCTTCTTGGTCATAATGTTTGTGCAGGAATAGAAACCCTGACTAAGACAGTTGGTCAGAGCCATTCTAACTCTAGAATTATCTTGGACTGCATCAGAGAATTTGCTATCAGTTAATAACAGCACTGGATGCAGAACTTTGGGTATAGCAGTTAGATCAGACTGTGGGTTCAAGGCAGGAGTCTGCCACGCACCAAGTCAAATAACCTTGGTCACATTACTGTCTTCTCCACATTAGCTCAGCATTTGAAAAATGAAGTAATAATAAGCTCTAGAGTTATTGAGAAGGTTAACTACAATGCATATATGTACGGTGCTTAGAGCAGTGACTAGCACACAATGAGACACAGTGAATAAATGTTACTTATTATCTGTTCATTTTATTGACAGGACAAAGCTTCTTCTCCACTTGAGGTTTGTCTATAATTATTCAAATTAAAAGCTAGAGGTAATTCATATTTTTTCCATATGACAAAAGGAGAAGACTTCCTTTCACTATACAAGGGAGTTCAAAATTCCTGTATTTATTTACTTGCTTTACTTTTTCCAAATACGTGAAATCTTAACACAACCAGGATGGAGATCACCAAACAATGGCCTACGTGAGCATCCTTGACTTCCTCGGAGATGAGACCAAGGTCATCTCAAGTCTATGCTCAATGTGAGTAGACGAGTCTCCCAGATCTAGCTGCATCCGTTCCTCCACACAGACTTTGCTTCCACTGCCTTAGACACTGAAATTCTTGGTGAGCACTGAACTGATTTAAGTAAACACTACACGACGGGAGTTAGAGAAAGGGCTTAGCGTTGATGGTGAAAAGTCCTTGGAAGCTTCACCACCCTTAACACTGATATCTACAGAAGAATGAATGATTGCTTTTCTAGGACATATGCCAAGGGCCACAAAATTCATTCGAGTCCACTACATGGGATTTAGGTGAAAATTTTCTACAGGTCTAGAGCGACTATTATAATTTGAGGTTTCCTGACAGCCCCCCCCCCCCCAAAAAAAAAAAGAAAGAAATATTAACCTGACTTTTCTGGGCCAAATGACAAGTTAGGTCCTGTAATTACCCTTTGCACACTTTCTTTTCCAAGCTGTTTTAATTAGATAAGAACTCGGCATTCATTTCCTTCGGTGAATGGAACTGTGGTGTTCTTACAAGCCTTTCCAGGATGATAACGCTTCAGTGTGCTGAGTGTGTTTCCCTTCAGATTGGAAAAGCTTTGCCGTGAGTACAAAATGCTCCCCAAGGAGTAGAACAAATTTTTGGGCTATTCAGTACTCTATCTCTCAGTGAGAAACTAGTTGAAGTGACCCTAAGGGGAAATGAAGAAACCTTACCTATCCCTCTTGTCCCAGATGTCTCTGACAGGAGGTAAAGGGGAATGTACTTCTAAACTGCTCATCCAGACTAGCAAGAGAGCTAGGCAAGTGCAAGTTCCCACCACCAAAGGTGACAACCTTAGTTCTGTCCATGAAACCCAATGTAGAAGGAGAGGTTTGATTCCATCAAGTGGTCCTCTTACCACCGCATGCTTTCCATGGTGTGAGTGTTCACATGTGGACATACACAGACACACACACACACACACACACACACACAAATAAATAAATAAATAAATAAATAAATAAATGTAATAAAAATAACTAAATTGTTCATTATCAAGGTATAATGGAGCAGTATCTTGAAGCCAGGTCCTCTACCCTACACTCCTTCCCTCGTTCCTGAACAAATCACTCAAGGAAACAAGTGCCCTATGCTCACCAAGCTATGACACTCACTGACGTTTACTAGTTTACTCACAATGTGACTTTTGCATCAGCACAGTTACAGTGCCTACTGTCTCTTAGAACCAGGCTTGTGCTCAGACAAAGTTCAGTGCTAGTACTACAGTGCAAGGTCCTGTAGGGAAGGTCGCTCGACTTCTAGAAGCTTCTTTTCATAGCTTACCTAGTTTTGTTGGTTGTGTATATTAGAATGTGAAATCTACCCTATTGTCTTTCTAATGGCTACTATATTCCATTACAAAGCCCTGGTACCATTTAACTTCCAGTCTTATGTTCTGGGAGTCAGCTCTTCAGTGTGGGTGGTGATGGCACACACATGAATTTCTCTGGAAGACCCATTATTATACATGAAATTACAGGTCCAAAACCCCACTTTTGCATGTGGAAATGAAGAGTCTGGTAGGTGATGCTCACTTACTGTCCATTGTGGTTGCCTCTTCTGGACCAGTAGTGTCTGAGAGCTACTTCCACAAGAGAGAAATCTTCAGTTGAACGATGAATATGCTTTTTTGGTTAATGGGCCTTTTTAAAAAAAATTCGTTTTCTCTAACCACAAGTCTTTATGCGTTCTGTCTTGAGCACTGGTCTCTTTTTGTTAAAGTGTATGGACCATTCTCTATAGGGAAATTAGTTCTCATTCTGAGTTAGAAACTGCAAATATACAAGCATATTTATAGACTATGTAAATGTAGTCTTTCACCTTTGCATATGAGATGGCTTTCCAAGAAGGGCTTTAAACAAATGTTCTGTGGCTTCTGAGTTTGTATCATATTCAAAAAGTTTCATCCTATAATTTTCTTCCTAACATTTTATGGCTGACTTTTCACATTTAAACATTTGGCTCTTACTGTCTTTTTGTCTATGAGGTAGAAATAAAACTTTATTTATACAGTAGCTACCAGTTGGTTCCAATAACATTTATTAATAATTGTGTCAATATCCAGATGAATTTATTGTGTACTAAATTTCTCTGTGCATTTTAAGTCACTGATGGGTTTTCTGGTCTGTTCTACTAATGTTTTATCTGTTCCTATGCAAATAGGTTGTTTTTGTAATCATCAGAATGGTATGATATGTCATAACATCCAATAGAATATTACTTTCAGTTTTTTCTTATACGAGTGATATGTATATTCATGCTTGCATATATGTGGGTCCGTGTGCACATATGTGCATGCGTTCTGAAGCCTGAGGTTGGTGTTGACAGTCTTCCTTATATTTTAGCTGCCTTATTCATTGACATGGTTGTTCAGATAAACTCAGAGCTCACTGACCTCTATAATCTGCCAGACCAACTTGCTTCCAGGACCGCTTGTCCCTGGCATTTAGGGTGAAATTTCAGGCAAACTACTGCACCCACTCAGCATCTCATGTGTTCTGGAGATGTGAGCTTTGCTCTGTATGCTTGAACATCAAGCCCTTTAACTTCTGACTCATCTCTCCAGCCATGAGTTTAGTTTTCAATGTAAAGATGTCTGGCTATTGTTTATTTTTTACATGAACTTTCGGATCTGCTTAGTTCTTCTTCTATCAACAAAAATCAGTTTGTTTTGGCGGGAGTATACAATCTAAAATTAAATTAGGAGGACTGTACATATTTATGGGTTGAATCTCTTTGACTAAGCTATGTCTCTCTATGTAACTATTTTTGTGTCTCTGTACTATTTTAAACTCTCTATATAAGGAAGATTATATAAAGAGGATAACAATAGTATCTACCTGTCCTGTTTGGTATTTTTTTTTTTTTTTGTCAGCTGACCCAAGCTAAAGTTATCAGAGAAGAGGAACTTCAACTGAGAAAATGTCTCCATCCGATTGGCATATAGGCAAGTCTATAGGGCATTTTCTTGATTTATGTAGAAGGGTCCAGCCCATGTGGGTGGCACCATCCCTGGGCTCATGGTCCTAGGTTGTATAAGAAAGCAGGCTGAACAAGCCATGGAAAGCAAGCCAGTGAGCAGCACTCCTTCATAGTCTCTGCTTCAGCTCTTGCTTCCAGTTCAGTTCCTGCTTTGATTTCCTTGGTTATGTGTGATGAGACAGAACTGTAAGCCAAGTGAACCTGTTCCTCTCCAAGTTGCTGTTGGTCATAGTGCCTATGACAGCAGTTGAACACCCCCACGAGGCACTTCCTTAAGGAGTTACTATAAAGATTAGATCAAGATACTAGACAGCGCTTTAGTATAACCTGTTAGATACAGTCAGCTATACAATGTGTGACAAATAGACACTTCTTGCTGTATCCCGGAATTTGTGTGACTAATCCAGTAAGATAAATCAGTCTTTCAATAATGTCAAATTTCCATGGCTGTGATTCATAATTGACTTTGTTGTTGAAGCAGAAGTTCTTTCCTCCTTGTGCCACACTCAAGGATGTCCTCCCCATCTTTGGTAAAGGTTCCAAAGGGTTCCTTGTTGACTTAAATTAAACAGGAATGGCTACCCTGCTGGCGTAAGGGACAGACACATCAGCACCTGAGGAGAAGAGCCTGCGTGGGAAACTTTGTTAAGTACCCAGTAAGTTTGGATGGTTGTCTCAGCTCTGTGCCCCATATCCATGCATCACACGTGCCTCATGCACACAGTGTGCTCAGTTACCGAACTTCATGTTTGACTTTCTCATATCTTCTGAAGTAGATATAACAATTCCACTTTACAGTTAAAATAGCTGACAGACTAGGTCACAGATCTAACCCGATGATGGAGAGTCAGTTGTCTCTGAAGCTTGTACTACTAACCAGTATGTAAGATAGCATATTCAGAAGAAATTGAAACCAATGGCCAGCAAGGTGACTCCATGGCTAAAAGTGTTCAGTGCAAAAGCTTGAGACCTTGATTTCAGGCCTAGGAATCCATGATGAAGTAGAACGGGAAAACCAGCCCCACACATTTGTCTCCAACCTCTATGCTGTGCCATGGTAGAAACCTACACATGTGCACCATTTAAATATGCATTTACTCTTAAAAATTAAAAGAATTAAATCAATTGTAAAATAAATTGTAACGCTATTTGACTATGTCAGAGCATACGTCTTTATCCGCTGCAGAAGCAGTATTATGTCATTCATGAGTGCATGCATCCTTTCTGTCAATAAAATGACACCTCTGCCGAGGGTTATACAGTTTCTGGTTTGAACATCAGCATGGAAAAGCCTTTGGCAAATTTGTATTTTCATATACATTTGCTTTCAAGGGTCAAGGTGTATATTTCTGCATCATCTGAAAATGCCACGGAAACTCTCAGAGGTACCCTATCTCTTATTTGCCTTCATGCCTAGACATCTGTATTTGGTGAAAATCTTGTAACACTTTCGTTTAGCTTTTACCAGATAACCTGTCTAATCTAAGTAACATATTGGCAAGAAAAGATAGTCCAGAAAATGATTTATTCCCAAGAGAAGAGTCATATGAAGTTCATGGATCAAGGAAAATGGATTTGGCAAGAGAAGAGCATTCTCTGTGCACCTCTGCATATTTCACAAAACAAAGTTTACCCCTACAAGGTGGCAAATGCACGAATACAAGGTGGAAGAAATGCAGATTCCTTTCCCAGTTTCTATGAGTGCAGCCTACACAAGCTTTCTTACTGTGCGGAAAGAATGAGGGTTTGTCACAAGAAAGTAGGAAGCGATGCCTGCCTTTTCACAGAGGAGGTAGGGCAGGGAGCTAACATTGGGAAAGTGTCATGTCGATGGTTCAACAGAGGAGGGAGGCCTAGAATCTGGGAGTGTGATTACATGGGCACCCAGAGTTTCAGAAGTGGCAAAAAAAGAAGGAGAAGAAGAAGAAGAAGAAGAAGAAGAAGAAGAAGAAGAAGAAGAAG
>JADRCD010222251.1:0-40217 GCA_019843815.1 Montemys delectorum | reverse complement strand
TGTTAATCCTGTGGGATTCGTAGCCACTATTCCTCAAGGTCTCTATGTCAAGATTCAGGTCAGAAACTTGTATCTCTCAGCCTCCAGATTAGGGCCACAGGTGAGCCTTCTAATTCTGGATTGTAATTCATTTCAGACGTAGTCAAGTTGACAACCAGGAATAGCCACTACAAGTGGTATAGCTGGGTCTTCAAGTAGATCTATTTTCAATTTTCTGAGGAACATCCAGATTGATTTCCAGAGTGGTTGTATCCATTTGTTATCCCACCACCAATGGAGGAGTGTTCCTCTTTCTCCACATTCTCAGTAACATTTGCTGTCACCTGAGGTTTTGATCTTAGCCATTCTGATTGGTGTAAGGTAGAATCTCAGGGTCCTTTTGATTTGCATTTCTCTGACCATGAAGGACTTTGAAGATTTCTTTAGGAGCTTCTCAGCCATTCGAGATTCCTCAGATGTGAAATCTTAGTTTAGTTCTATACCTCATTATTTTGATCAAATTTGGTTTTTTTGGTGATTAGCCTCTTGAGTTCTTTATATATTTTGGATATTAGCCATCTATTGGATGTGGGGTTAGTGAAGATATTTTCACAATCTGTAGGTTGCCAATTTTTCTTATGGCCTATGACCTTTCCTTACAGAAGCTTTCCAGTTTCGTGATGTCCCATTTATCAATTCTTAATTTTATAGCATGCACCATTAGAGTTCTGTTAAGAAAATTTCATCCTGTGCCATCCATTTCATCTAGATTTTCCGGTTTCACTGAGTATAGGCTTTTATAGTAGGATTCGATGATTTTTCTGAATTTCCTCCATTTCAGTTGTAGGTCTCCCTTTTCATTTCTGATTTTGTTAATTTGGATACTGCCTCTTGGCCCTTTAGTTAATTTGCCTAGTGGTTTATCTATCTTCTTGATTCTCTCAAAGAGCCAGATTCTGGTTTTGTAGATTCTTTGTATTGTTTCTTTGTTTCTATTTGGTTGAATTCTGCCATGAGTTCGACTATTTCCTGCCTTCTACTCCTCTTGGGTAAGTTTGCTTCTTTTTGTTCTAGAGTTCTTGATGCGCTGTTAAGTTGTTAGTATAAGATCTCTCCAGTCTCTTTACGGGGGCTCTTAGTGCTATGAACGTTCCTCTTGGCACTGTTTTCATTTTGTCTCATAAATTTGGGTATGATGTGTCAACATTTTCATCAAATTCCAGGAAGCCTTTAATTTCTTTCTTTATTTCTTCCATTACCAAGTCATCATTAAGTAAAAAGTTATCAGTTTCCATGTTTATGTGGGCTTTCTGTAGTTTTTGCTGTTCTTGAAGACCAGCTATATAGGCCATGGTAATCTGATAGGATGTATGGGATTATTTCAATCTCCTTTTATTAGTTAAGGTTTGTTTTGTGACCAATTATATGCTTGATTTTGGAGAAGGTATCATGAGGTGCTGAAAAGAATGTGCATTCTTTTGTTTTAGGGTGAAATGTTCTGTAGATATCTGTGAATCCATTTGGTTCATAACCTCTCTTAGTTTCACTATATCTGTGTTCAGTTTCTGTTTCAATGACTTGTCCATTGGTGAGAGTAATGTATTGAATTTTCCCACTATTATTGTATGAGGTTCAATGTATGTTTTAAACTTTAGTAAAGTTTCTTTTATGAATGTGGGTGCTTTTATGAATGTGGGTGCTCTTGCATTCTGGGCATAGATGTTTAGAATTGAGATTTTCTTTTGGTGGATTTTCAACTTGATGAATATGAAGTGTCCTTCATCATGCTTGGCAACTTTTGGTTGAAAGTCTATTTTATTGGATATTAGGACAGCAACTCCTGCTTGTTTCCTGGGACCATTTTCTTCTGTTTTGTTTTGTTTTGTTTTTGTTTTTGTTTTTGTTTTTGTTTTTGTTTTGTTTTTGTTTTTGTCTTTTGTTTTTTTTTGTTTTTCGAGACAGGATTTCTCTGTATAGCCCTGGCTGTCCTGTCCTGGAACTCACTCTGTAAACCAGAGTGGCCATGAATTCAGAAATCTGCCTGTCTCTGCCTTCCAAGTGCTGGGATTAAAAGCACCATTTTCTTGGAAGATCTTTTTCTATCCTTTTACTCTGAGATAGTGTCTGTCTTTGTATGGTGTGTTTCTTGTATGCAGCAAAATGCTGGATCTTGTTTGCATATTCAATCTGTTAGCTTATGCCTTTTTAAAGGTAAGTTGAGCCCATTAATATTGAGAGATATTAAAGAGAGATGACTATTTTTTTTTTCCTGATATGTTTCTTTTTGCAGGTGGTTTTATGCGCTTGTGGTTCTCTCCTTTGGCTTTGTTGTAATATGCCTAAAATCATGTCCTTTCTTTGGTGCAGCTACCTTCCTTGTGTTTGAGTTTTCCTTCTAGCATCATCTGTAGGGGTGCATTGGTAGATAGATACTGTCTGAATTTGGCTTTGTCCTGGAATATTTTGGTTTCTCCATGCATGTTTATTGAGAGTTTTGTTGGGTGTAATAATAACCTGGGCTGGCATTTTTGTTCTTTTAGAGTCTGCATGACCTCTGACCAGGCTCTCCTGCTTTTCATAGTCTCCGTTGAGAAGTCTGATAAAACTCTGATAGGTCTACCTTTTTATGTTACTTGGCCCTTTTCTCTTGTAGCTTTTAATATTCTTTCTTTATTCTGTGTGTTTAGTGTTTTGATTATTATGTGATAAGAGGATTTTCTTTTCTAGTCCCATTATTTGGTATTCTGTAGGCTTCTTGCACCTTTATGGCCATCTCTTTCTTTAGGTTAGGGGAAGTTTTCTTCTATAATTTTGTTGAAGAAGTTTTCAGGTCTTTTGAGCTGGAAATCTTCATTCTCCTCTATTCCAACTATTATTAGATTTGATCTTTTCATTGTGTCCTGAATTTCTTGGATGCTTTGGCTTAGGAGTTTTTTATGTTTTGAATTTTCTTTGACAGTTGTGTCAATCTCTTCTATGTTATCTTCTACACCTGAGATTCTTTCTTCTATCTCTTGAATTCTGTTGCTGATACTTACATCTGTAATTCCTGACCTCTTTCCTAGGTTTTCCATTTTCAGGTTTGTTTCTATGTGTGTTTTCTTTATTGTTTTTATTTCTACTTTTAGGTCTTGGATTGCTTTATTCAACGCCTTCACCTGTTTACCTGTGTTTTCCTGTATTTATTTCAGTGAGTAATTGATATTGTCCCTAAAGGACTCCATTATCTTCATGAGATTAGATTTTAGGTCAGCTTCCTGATTTTGGGTGTGTTGTTATATTTAGAGCTTGCTGTGTTGGGAGAACTGGGATCTGATGATGCCCAAGTATATTGGCTTCTGTTGCTTATGGTCTTGTGCTTGTCTTTTGCCATCTGGGTATCCCCTGGTGCTTGTTGGTCTGGGTGATTGTCTGGAGTCTGCCTCTTTTGTCCCTGTATGCTTCAGGTCTCCTGGTTGAACTGCAGCCCTGGCTGTAGCAGATCACCTGTAGGGCCTTCCAACTGGGGGCTCTTCACAGGGGCAGAGAAGCTGCTGATCTGTTGCCCTGGCTACAATAGATCCCCTGGGAGGCCTTCAGACTGTTGGGTCTTCAGTGGAGCAGTCAAGCTATTGTCCAACTGCTCTGAGTGCAGCTGATCCTCAACTACTCTTAGTGCAGTGGATCCTTGATTGCTCTGAGTTTAGTGGGTCGTCTAGGATGTGTCAAGATATGGTGTCTTCATTGGTACAGACCAGCTAAGAGTCTGCCCCAGCAGAAAGTACTGGCTGGAAATGGGGGACAGGGACAGCGGGGGAACGGTATTCAGAAGGACAGGGGGGATCTGGTGGGTTGTGGGTCCCTAGTCCACTGGGCTCCTAGCAGCAGCTAAGGGACTCCAGGGGGTGGGGGGCAGGGCAGGTTCTTACCAACTGCTCGGAGTATAGGGGGTTCTCTAGGATGGATCAGGATATGGTGTCTTCACTGGGGCAGACGAGCTAAGAGTCTGCCCCAGCAGAAAGGACCAGGCAGAAGGGCTACTATTATGTCTTTAATGTTGAGGCATGTGCTGGGATCATTTCTGTCTATTTAAAACAATATTTAACTTTTTATTGATTCTTTGTGAATTTTTCATCATATATCCCAACCCCACTCATCTACCTCTTCCTCTATATTTTCTCTCCAACAACAAAAAAACAAAACAACACAAAACAAAAAACAACCAATAATCTTGATATGAAAACTGCAGTGTGTCTTCTTTTGCTCAAAAGGTTTTACTTGCAATATGTTTATTTCAATAAATCATTGGTCTAGTTCGAGGCCTCTGCTTCTGCTACAGTATCAATACTGGATCCTCACCAGAATTTTACATGAATATCATATGGTTGACCTGTGTCATGAAGTTCCTGAAGCTTCGAATCTTCAGGACCAGACCCTTCAAATGCTCCAACTATTTGTAGATAGGATGGATGTTGTGGTGGGCCAATTTAAAACCCTGAATCTAGGCCTGGATGATAGGTGAGCTGGCTAGTCCACTAGTACATACACTACTAAGGCCACTTCTTCCCCTTTGTTCAGGCAAGGTGTCAGGATATCTTTCCTTCCTGTGGTACCTGGCGAGGGGTAGGACAAGCCCTCAGTGCTAGCTTTCTCACACCTATATCACCAGAGTCAGTTTTTCAGTACTCTTGTCAGTAGGGACAGCTCTATTAACTGCATAGGGGAGGTGTTAGACCCACTCTCCTGAGTGCTACATCCAGTGGGGGGAAAAACTCTTGGACATTAACTTCATGCCAGGTGGCAGCTCAGACCAGAGAAGTCAGTGATGGCCTTTGGTCATCAACACAGACCCCAACTGCTGCAGGACCACAGATCCCTATATGATCCTAGATGACTTCAGGGGGCCGGACAGGCTATCCATATCCACTATCCCTCCCCACCCTGGTGGCCCCAGTTCTACCTCTCTTCATAATGCTCAAACTGTTCAGCTTCTCTTTTTCCTTTTTTTCCCTTCTCTCCACCTTGTACTTGAACATTGTAGTAGCACCCATGTTCTGGATATCTTCAGTGGCCCAGTCTCTCTTTTTAATAAATATTGACAACAAAAACTCATCAGGAATTTTGTGTGACAATATAAAGAACACTGAGTATGTACATCTTTTAATTTTCCTTCCGACTCAGATTGCCTCGGAATAAATATTCATCTGCACCATTTCCTAGAAAAACTCCTTTATCTACAACTGGATAACATTTTTTCTGTCTTTAATTGGTATGACTATAATTTATTCATATACTGATTTTATTTTCTATGGTTGTAAGATATTATACTAAAGACTTATGGTCTAAAGCATTAGAAATGCATGCTCCAAGGCTCTTAGACCTATTTTATACCTTTCTTAGGACTTAAAGTAACTGCAAGAGATCCTTGGCATTTGTTTTGTAGCTGCATTAATTTAGTCTTTGTTTCCATTGTCATAAGGAAATGTCACCTGTGTGTCTCTGGAACCCCCTAGTCATCAAAAACAAAAGACAAACAAACAAACAAACAAAAATTCCAAATAAAACAAAAGTTCAACAAAGAAAGAGAGTTTTGGAACAATTTCTCCTATGAACATTGATAGAAAAATACTCAAGAAAACACTCTCAAAACAAATTCAGGAACACATCAAAAACATCATCCACAATGATCAAGTAGGATTCACCCCAGGAAAGCATGGACAGTTCAATATAGGAAAATCTATCAATGTAATATACCATATAAACTGAAAAAAACATGGTCATCATCTCATTAGATGCTGAAAGAGCTTTTGATAAGATCCAACGGCCATTCATGTTAAAAGTATTAGAGAGATCAGGGATACAAGGCACATACCGAAATATAATTAAAACAATGCATAACAAGCTAAGAACTACTCTCAAACTAAATGGAAGAAAGCTTAAATCAATTCCATAAAATCAGAGACAAGACCAGGCTGCCCACTCTCTGCTTATCTATTCACTATGGTACTTGAAGTCCTATCTAGAGCAATCAAACAACTAAAGGAGATCAAAAGCATACAAATTGGAAAGGAAGAAGTTAAAGTATCACTCTTCATGAATAATATCATAGTATACATAAGCAACCCCAAAAATTCTACCATAGAAATCCTAAAGCTGATAAATACCTTTAGCTATGTGGCTGGATACAAAATTAAGTAAAAAATCATTACCCTGCTGTAAGAATATTAAAAATGAATCCACCCTGAAAACTCTCTTTCCCACCAGACCACTTTCTAGTGCCAGTACCGTCCAGCCTTAATACTAAGTTGCTGCGGGTTCTTGTTATTCTCTCCCAGGAGGCAACATCTCTCTTACATGCAACTCTTTACACACCCCCACAATCAGTCATCTAATGCCTAATACCCGGTGAAGCATGATTCTTAAGGCTTAATTATCTAATCAGGTTTATATAATAATAAGATCACAATTACAAGATGCCAATACAATAATTTCAAAACCAAATAATAAAGACAATATTCTATCCCAATTAATCTATTTTATAAAAACCCTTGCTTGGTTGTATAACTACATGGGGTCTGACTTGTCCTCATCATCTGACTCCATGATGAAAAACTTTTTTTCTCCTGCTCCTGACCTTTCTCCTCCTCCAAGTCTAGCTCCACCTCTCTATTCCTGTTCAATCACAGGCATGTCACTGCCCTAATGTGATTGGACAGAGAAAGTGCTGCAACATTACCCTCCCATTTATACAAGGCCAAATCAAGAAACAAATTACAGAAACCATAAGAGGACCCATGGAGGCAGCTAACCTGGGACCATGGGGGCTCCCAGAGACAAGGCCACCAAACAGGAAGCATGCTGGTGCTGGACCTAAACCCTCTATATATTGGTAGCAAATGTGCAGCTTGGTCTTCCCGTAGGTTCCCTAACAACTGGAATAGTGGTTGTCTAGGTCTCTGCTCTCTGACACTGGATTGCCTTTCCCTTACCCGGACTACCTGGTTGGGCCTCAGTGGGAGAGCGTGTGCTTAGTCCTGCTGGGACTGGAGCCTGAGGGTAGAGTGATACCCAAAATAGGACTCCCCTTGGGAGGGGAGGGGGCAATTGGGGAGGGATTTATAAGGGTGGGACTGGAAGAAGAAGAGGGAAGGGAGCTGTTATCAGGATGTAAAATGAATAAAATAATATAACAAAACCTGTGTGAATAACAGAGAGCTCTGAAATTAGATTTCAAATCTGCATATTTCATAATAGTATAGAAGATAAGTGAAATAATAGTGCTATGAATCATGAAGGTTACATTATATAAATATACACATTTATCAGTACATATCTCCTTACATTCATAAGAGAATTACATAAATATCTACATTTTACTTAATGGTCATGACACAAAAGAGGTACAAATACTGAGCACTCTGTTCTTTCCCTATAAAATACTAGATAGTATATTCTATATAATTACAACATTAATTCAGTGATCCAAAGATAACATTACTTATTCACCTGAGCTTTCTCTATTTCTTCTTTCAAATAATGTGAATAATGTGCTTCAACCTATTGTTATATATTTCTGAAATACTGCCATTTTTAGTATTCTGTCTTGGTATTCATACATATAATTTCTAAGTTACTTTCCTTCAAAAACATTACTTTTCATTTTGTAAAGTAATTTAATAAAATAGTTATCTTGATTTAAATTTATTTTACATAATTTAGTGTTGCCCATACTTTTCAGCCATTTGTTACTTGTTCAAGTGTTTTAATTTTAAATAGCATGTGCCAAGTTCTTTAGTTCTAGTATTAGAAATTAAATCAATCTTCATTTATAGATTTTGACAATATAATTTCATTAATAGATTAAAACTAAATAATCACCATTCTTTTGTTATGGTTAGAAAATGTTGTCCATTAGGGAAAGTTGTCCATTAGACAGAAATTGAAATCACCTATATGATTGGCCTCTAGGCATACCTATTGATTGTGCTAAGTGAATCAGAAGATTCACTAATTCTCCATCTAATGTAGATGGAGAAAGGAGAAAACAATAGGCATGTGTTCATCTCCCTCTGCTTCCTCTCTTTGATTATGATGTGACCAGCTACTTCAAGAACTTACTGCTTTGACTATCCTGCCATGTAAGCTTTAGCATAAGATTAAATAAACCTTTCTCCCTGAATTTGCATGAATTCTATCATGGGAATGGGGACCCAATATATACCTATCTTTAAGATTTTACACCATCATTATTTTACTTCCTTTTCCTACTATATGATGTAGATATGAAATGTAGCATCAGAGCATTCAGTTACTGAAACAAATTTTTTTATTAGGTATTTTCTTTATTTACATGTAAATTTCTCCTTTCCCAGTTTCCCCTCCAAAAAAACAAACAAACAAACAAAAAAACAAACAAAAACAACAAGAACAAACCACTGTTGCCTCCCCCCTCCCCATGCCTGCCACCTCACCCTCTCCCACTTATTGGCCCTGGCATTCCCCTACACTGGGGCACAGAACCTTCACTGAGCCGAGTTCCTCTCCTTCTATTGGTGATCGACTTTGCAATCCTCTACTATACACATGCTGCCAGAACATTCAGTCCCACCATGTATAGTCCTTGGTTGGTGGTTGAGTCCCTGGGAGCTCTGAGGGTCCTAGTTAGTTCATATTGTTGTTGAAACAAATTTTCAATGTAAGAATAGGTACCAGTTAATATAGCAGCTCATAGTGTTATTATTTGTAGGTATATAATTGTGTGCTATGGAATTACTGGCATCTGTCATCACAAGGATTTATACTGTTCATTTGCCTGTATGTAGAGGTATATTCCATTAAATTTTCATTTGCAGAAATTGTGTTTCTTGGAGAAATAAAGATGATATATCAGTGGTACTCAACCTTCCAATACTGTGACCTTTTAATAGAGTTCCTCATTGTGTGGTGACCCCAACCATAAAATTATTGTCATTGCTACTTCGTAACCATGATTTTGCTACTGCTATAAATTGTAAACTAAGTTTCAGAGTTTTCCAATGATCTAAGGTGACCCCTGTGAAGGAATCAGTTAACCTTCAAAGGGGTAGCAATCCTCTGTGTTATATGATCACTGAGTAACTTGCAATATAATAATAATATTCAAGAATACACTGAAACAATGTGAATCACTTTTTTTCTGAATTTGCTTTCCATATGAGACATATATTTATATATATATACCATTATATAATGTATATATTTAAACCATTATACTTAAAATTAATATATTTTAAAAATATATTCTCTCATACACTACATTTCAGTCTCAGTTCCTCTTTTTCATCTCTCCAAAGCTTCTTCTCTTTCCCTGATCCACTCATCCTCCATCTCCTTTCACAAAAATGGAAGCCTCACAAGGATGTAAACCAAACATGGCACATCAAGTTGGAATGAGAGCAGATCTAGCCCTTTACTCTAAAGCTGGACTAGGCAACAAAGTAGACTGAAAAGGTTCCATAAGTGCTGGCTGACAGGAGAAGACTGATATAGCTATCTCCTGAAAGGCTTTGACAGTACCTGACTAATACAGAAGTAGAGGCTCACAGCCATCCATTGGAGTGAGCACAGGGTCCCCAATGAAGGAGCTGGGAAAATGACCCAAGGAGTTGAAGAGCTTGCAGCCTCTTAGGACAAACAACAATATGAACTAACTAATACCCCTCAGAGCTCCCAGAGAATAAACCACCAACCAAAGAGTACAGATTGTGGGACCCATGGTTCCAACTGCATATGTAGGAGAGGATGCTGTCTTAGTCAGGGTTTCTATTCCTGCACAAACATCATGACCATGAAGCAAGTTGGGGAGGAAAGGGTTTATTTGGCTTACTTCCACATTGCTGTTTCTTACAAAGGAAGTCAGGTCTGGAACTCAAGTAGGTCAGAAAGCAGGAGCTGACGCAGAGGCCATGGACAGAAGTTCCTTGCTGGCTTGCTTCTCCTGGCTTGCTCAGCCTGCTCTCTTATAGAACCCAAGACTTCCAGCCCAGGGATGGCACTACCCCTTTGATCACTAATTGAGAAAATGCCCCACAGCTGGATCTCATGGAGGCATTTCCCCAACTGAAGCTCACTTCTCTGTGATAACTCCAGCCTGTGTCAAGTTGACACACAAAACTAGCCAGTACAGATGCCTTAGTTGGTCATCAAGGAGAGGAGAGGCCCTTATCCCTGTGAAGGTTCTATGCCCCAGTGTAGGGGAATGCCAGGGACAGGAAGTGGGAGAGGGTGGGTTGGTGAGCAGGAGCAGGGGGGAGGGAACAGGTTTTTTGTTTTGTTTTGTTTTTCTCTCTTTCTTTTATTTTAGGAAGGGAAACTGGGAAAGGAGATATCATATGACATGTAAATAAAGAAATTATCTAATAAAAAAAGAAAGGAAAAAACTCTCAATATTAAGAATCTCAATCCTCCCAATAAGCAACACAGAATTCCAGAATAAGCTCAGTAAGAAGGAAGACCAAATTGTGGATGCTTCAGTCTTTCTTAGAAAGGGGAACAACATACTCATGAAAGGAAATGCAGAATCAAAAGGTGGAGTAGAGACTGGCTTTCTGAACAGAAAACCAGTAAAGGTAATAACATTTGAAATGTAAATAAATAAAATATCCAATAAAATTAAAAATAAAAACCAGGACACCATGTTTTTCTACCTCCATTAAAACATGCCTTATCATCAAAAATAGACAGCATTTTGGGATAACACAAAGAACATATTCCAAGTATTCAATGAAAGGAAGATTTGTTTCTTTGAAAAGAACAGCAAGACTGGTAAATATTTAGCCAAATTTACCAAAACATAGAATGAATCAAATTAATAAGATCAGAGATGAAGAAAAAAATATTACAGCTGACCCTGAAGAAATTTAGAACATCACAAAAGCATACTTTTAAAACTCACATACTAATGAATTAGAAAATCTGAAAGAATTGAATGAAGTTTGCTCTCTCCAGCTATAAAATGGGGTAGAGAGCAAAACATAACTCTCAGCAGAGGAATCTTGTGTGTCTAAAGAGCCCCTAAAGAAATAGTCAATGTTTTTAGTCATCAGGGAAATGTAAATCAAAATGACTCAGAGATTCCACCTTGTACCCGTCAGAATGGGTAAGATCAAATACTCAACAGACAACTCATGCTGATGAGGATGTGGAGGAAGGTGAACACTTCTCCACTACTGATGTGCAAACTTTTTTTTAACCATTCTGGAAATTAACTTGGTGATTTCTCAGAAAACTGGGAATAGTTCTACCTTAAGACCCATATACCATCCTGGGCATATACCCAAAAGGTGACCCACCATCCACAAGGATTCTCTGTCAACTATGTCAATAGTTGTTTTATTTGTACTAGGCAGAAAGTGGAGAAAACTTAGATGTACTTCAACCAAAGTATGGCTAAAGAAAATATGTTTCATTCACATAAAAGAACACTGTTCAGCTACTAAAAACAAGGACATCATAAATTTTGAAGGCAAATGGATGGAACTAGAAAATATCATCCTAGTGAGAACCCAAACCCAAAAGGACTTGCCTAGAATGTACTCAATGTACTCATTTATAAGTAGACAATTAGCTATAAAATACAGGATAACCACACTGTAATCAACATCCCCCCCCATCCCCAAAGCCAAATAACTAGGAGGATCCATGGAAAGGTGGTTGAATCTTTCTCAGAAAGGGAAATAAAATAGATACCAGAGGTGGAAGAAGTGAGGGTACTGTGTGGGCAAGGGATGGGGACAGTTGCAAAGGGAGAACAGATGTAGAGAGTAGGAGAGAAAATGGAAGTTAGTGGTAGGAAGAGATCTCTAGTATATGCCATGACCTGGGATGGGGAGAGACCCTGGGGTGCCTTTGGGGGTGACTCTAGATTCTAGGAAGCAGTGGGAGATATAGATCCTGATGTAGCCACTCCCTATAGCCAGGCAGAATTCCCAGTGGAGGGATAAAGACAGCAACCCAACCACAAAACACTCCATGTAAAAATGTATCCTAACTACAAGATATTCAAGAAAGAACAGAGACTGAGGTAATGCTCAACCAATAACTCCCCTAAAAGGAGACCCATTCTATGGGGAAGAACCAATACCTGACACTATTAATAATACTCTGTTATGCTCACAGACAGGAGCTGAGCATAATGTTCTTCTGTGAGTCTCCACCCAGCAGCCAATGGAAAGAGATGCAGAGACCCACAGCTACATATTAAATGGAGTTTGGTGTATCATATGAAAAAGCTGGGAGAAGAATCAAGGAATCCAAGCAGGAAAGAGACCCCACAGAAAGACCAACATAGTCAACTAACCTAGGACCTTGGGGGCTTATAGAGACTGAACCACCAACCAAAGAGCAAGCACTGGCTGGACTTAGGGCCTATGGCACATAAGTATGAGATTAATAGCCTAGGCTTGAGTATTCCTCAACAACAGAAGAGGATGTCTCTGAATCTATTGACTGCCTGCCTTTGAATCCCATTCTAGCTGGACTGGCTTGTCTGACCTCAGTGGGAGAGGATGGGACTAGCCCTGCAGTGACTTATATGGTAAGAAGTGGGTGTGGGTGGGGATGGTTGGATGGGAAGGTAAGGGCAGTGATAATTATTTAAAGAAAGGGAAGGAGGAATGGGAGGAGGATCTGTATGAGGGGTTACTGGGAAAAGAGAATGGGCTGATATTGCGATGTAAGGAGAATAAATAAATTTAATAAAAATTAAAAATAAAATAAAATACTAATTATAAAAAAGATGATAGTGTTCTCTGAATTTTTATGCAATTTGTGACAATACTTTCTTTTTTTAACTAATAAACTTACTTGCTAAATGGTTTACATCTTAAGGGATGGCATAGTGAAAAATTTAAAGTATAATTTGATTAGTATTTTTATGAATATAGCCTTACATGCTTAGTATTTTTATGAGTATAGCCTTACATGCAAGCAAGGTTTTTACATATCTTTTGTCATATGAAGTACTTACATGTAATGAATTTTTTTCCTGTGGAATACATTAAATTTAATTTCACTTGAATTATTTGGAGTATTCATTTCAAGCCTTCATTTACTAACACAGACTATTATATTTAATTTTTTCTTTTTTTAATTAGATATTTTCTTTATTTACATGTCATATGATATATCCTTCCCCAGTTTCCCCTCTGAAAAAAAGAAAAACAAAACAAAACAAAACCTGTCCCATCCCCTCTCCTCCTGCTATCCAACTCACTCTCTCCTGCTTCCTGGACCTGGCATTCCCCTACACTGGGGCATAGAACCTTCACAGGGCCAAGGGCCTCTCCTGTCCTTGATGACTGACTAGGCCATCCTCTGCTACATGTGCAGCTAGAGCCATGGGTCCGACCATGTGTACACTTGGTTGGTGGTTTAGTCCCTGGGAGCTCTGAGGGTACTAGTTAGTTCATGTTGTTGTTCGTCCTAAGGCGCTGCAAACCCCTTCAGCTCCTTGGGTCCTTTCTGTAGATCCTTCACTGGGGACCGTGTACTCAGTCCAATGGATGGCTGTGAGCCTCTACTTGTGTGTTTGTTTGGTAGTGTCAGAGCCTCTCAGGAGACAGCTATATCAGGCTCCTGTCAGCCAGTACTTGCTGGCATCCATAATAGTGTCTGGATTTGATAATTGAATATGGGAAGTATTCCCAGGTGGAGCAGTCTCTGGATTGTCCTTCCTTCAGTCTCTGCTCCACAATTTGTCTCTGCAACTCCTCCCATGGGTATTTTGTTCCCCCTTTTAACAAGGAACAAAGTATCCATACTTTGATCTTCCTTCCTCTTGAGTTTCTTGTGGTTTGTGGATTGTACTTTGTGTATTCTGATCTTCTGGGCTAATAGCCACTTATCACAGAGTACATACCATGTGTGTTTTTTTGTGATTGGGTTACCTCACTCAGGATGATATTCTCCAGATCTATCTACTTTCCTAAGAATTTCATAAATTCTTTGCTTTTAATCATAGAGTAGTACTCTATTGTATAGATGTACCACATTTTCTGCATCCATTCCTCTCTTGATGGAGATCAGGGTTGTTTCTAGTTTCTGGCTATTAGAAATAAGGCTGCTATGAACATAGTGGAGCATGTGACCTTATTACATGTTGGAACATCTTCTGGGTATATGCCCAGGAGTGGTATAGCTGGGTCCTCTGGTAGTACTATGTCCAATTTCTATAGAAACCACCAAACTGATTTCCAGAGTGGTTGTACCAGCTTGCAATCCCACAAGCAATGAAGGAATGTTCCTCTTTTTCCACAACCTCTCCAGCATCTGCTCTTACCTGAGTTTTTTATTCTAGCCATTCTGACTAGTGTGAGGTGTAATCTCAGGGCTGTTTTGATTTGCATTTTCCTGATGATTAAGGATGTTGAACATTTCTTTAGGTGCTTTTCAGCTATTCTGTATACCTCAGTTGAGAATTCTTTGTTTAGCACTGTACCCCATTTTTTAATGGGTTATTTGTTTCTCTGGAGTCTCATGTCTTGAGTTCTTTGCATACATTGGATATTAGTCTTCTATCAGACATAGAATTGGTAAAGATCTTCTCCCAATTTGTTGGTTGCTGTTTTGTCCTATTGACAGTGTCTTTTGCCTTCAGAAGTTTTGTAATTTTATGAGGTCCCATTTGTCAATTCTAAATCTTAGAGCATAAGCTATTGGTGTTCTGTTCAGGAAATTTTCCCCTGTGCCCATGTGCTCGAGGCTCTCCCCCACTTTCTTTTCTATTAGTTTGAGTTTATCTGATTTTATGTGGAGGTCCTTGATCCATTTGGACTTGAGCTTTGTACAAGGAGATAGGAATGGATCGATTTGCATTCTTCTACATGCTAATAGGAAATTGAGCCAGCTCCATTTGTTGAAAATGCTGTCTTTTTTTTTCCACTGAATTTTCTAGCTCCTTTGTCAAAGAGCAAGTGACCATAGGTTTGTGGGTTCATTTCTGGGTCTTAGGTTCTATTTCATTGATCTACTTGCCTGTCACTGTACCAATACCATGCAGTTTTTATCACAATTTCTCTGTAGTATAGCTTAAGGTCATGGATGGTGATTCTACCAGAGATTCTTTTATTGTTGAGAATAATTTTCACTATCCTAGGTTTTTTTGTTATTCCAGATGAATTTGCAAATTGTTCTTTCTCAGTCTTTGAAGAATTAAGTTGCAATTTTGATGGTGATTGCATCGAACCTGTAGATTTCTTTCAGCAAGATGGCCATTTTTACTATATTACTTCTGCAAATGCAGGAGCATGGGATATCTTTACATCATCTGAGATCTTCGATTTCCTTCTTCAGAGACTTGAAGTTCTTGTCATACAGATCTTTGTTTATTTAGAGTCACACCAAGGTATTTTATATTATTTGTGACTATTGTGAAGGATGTTGTTTCCCTAATTTCTTCCTCAGCCTCTTTATCCTTTGTGGAGAGGAAGGCCACTGAGTTACTTGAGTTAATTTTATATCCAGTTACTTTGCTGAAGTTGTTTATTAGGTTTAGGAGCTCTCTGGTGGTCACTTAAGTATACTATCATATCATCAGCAAATAGTGATAATTTGACTTCTTCCTTTCCAACTTTTATCTCTCTGATCTCCTTTTGTTTTATAATTGCTCTGGCTAAGTCTTCCAGTACAATATTGAAGAGGTAGGGAGACAGTGGGCAGCCTTGTCTAGTCCCTGATTTTAGTGGGATTGATTCAAATTTCTTTCCATTTAGTTTAATGTTGGCTACTGGTTTGCTGTATATTGTTTTTTACTATGTTTAAGTAAGGGGCTTGAATTCCTCCTAATCTTTCCAAGACTTTTGTCATGAAGGGGTGTTGGATTTTGTCCAATGCTTTCTCAGCATCTAATGAGATGATCATATGTTTTTTTTTCTTTGTGATTATTTATATAGTGAATTACATTGATGGATTTCTGTATATTGAACCATCCCTGCATCCCTGGGATGAAGCCTACTTGATCATGATGGATGATCATTTTTATGTGTTCTTGGAATCGGTATGTAAGAATTTTATTGAGTATCTTTGCCTCTATATTCATAAGGGAAATTGGTCTGAAGTTTTCTTTCTTTGTTAGGTCTTTGTGTGGTTTAGGAATCAGAGTAATTGTGGCTTCATAGAATGAATTGGGTAGAGTACCTTCTGTTTCTATTTTGTGGAATAGTTTGAGGAGTATTTGTATTAGGTCTTCTATGAAGGTCTGATAAAACTCTGCACTACACCCATGTGGTCTTGGGCTTTTTTTTAGTTGTGAGACTATTAATGACTGTTTCTATTTCATTAGCAGATATAGGACTGTTTAGATCATTTAATCTCATCTTGATTTAACTTTGGTACCTGGTATCTGTCTAGAAAATTGTCCATTTCATTTGTGTAGGCTTTTGTAGTAGGATCTTATGATTTTCTGGATTTCCTCAGTGTCTGTTGTTATGTCTCCCTTTTCATTTCTGATCTTGTTAATTAGGGTACTGTAACTGTTAGTTAGTCTGGCTAAGAGTTTATCTATCTTGTTGATTTTCTCAGAGAACGAGCTCCTGGTTTGGTTGATTCTTTGTATAGTTCTTTTTGTTTCCATTTGGTTAGTTTTAGACCTGAGTTAATTTTTTCCTGCTTTGAACTCCTCTTAGGTGAATTTGCTTCTTTTTGTTCTAGAGGTTTAAGATATGCTGGCAAATTGCTGCTGTATGCTCTCTCCAGTTTCTTTTTGGAAGCACTTAAAGCTATGAGTTTTCCTCTTAGGACTGCTTTCATTGTATCCCATAAGTTTGGGTATGTTGTGTCTTCATTTTTATTAAACTCTAGAAAGTCTTTAATTTCTTTATTTCCTCCTTGACCAAGTTATCATTGAGCAGAGTGTTGTTAAGCTTCCACTTGTAAGTGGGCTTTCTATTGTTTATGTTGTTATCGAGGAACAGCCTTAGTCCACTGTGATCTTATAGGATGCAAGGAATTATTTTAATCTTCTTGTATCTTTTGAGGCCTGATTCATGACCAATTATATGGTCAATATTGGAGAAGGTACAATGAGGTGCTGAGAAGAAGGTATATCTTTTCATTTTAGGATAAAAAATTCATAGATATATGTTAAATCCATCTGTTTTATAACTTCTGTTAGTTTCACTGCATCTTTGTTTAGTTTCTGTTTCTATGAATATCCATTGAAGAGAGTAGGGTGTTGAAATCTCCCATTATTATTATGTGCAGTGCAATGTGTGCTTTGAGCTTTAGCAAAGTATCTTTTATGAATGTAGATGCCCTTGCATTTAAAGCATAGATGTTCAGAATTGAGAGTTCATCTTGGTAGATCATACCTTAATGAGTATGAAGTGACCTTCCTTATCTTTTTTTGATCACTTTAGGTTGAAAGTTAATTTTATTTGATATTAGAATGGTAACTCCAGCTTTTTTCTTGGAACCATTGGTTGGGGGATTGTTTTCCAGCCTTTTATTCTGAGGTAGTGTCTGTCTTTGTCACTGAGGTGGGTTTTCTGTATGCACCAAAATGTTGGATCCTATTTACATAGCCAGTCTGATAATCTATGTCTTTTTATTGGGGAATCGATTCCATTGATATTACTAGATATTAAGGAAAAGTAATTGTGATTTCCTGTTATTTTTGTTGTTAGAGTTGGAATTCTGTTCATGTGGCTATCTTCTTTTAGTTCTGTTGGAAGATTACTTTCTTGGTTTTTCTAGAATGTAGCTTTCCTTCTTGTATTGTAGTTTTCCATTTATTATCCTTTGAAGGGCTGGGTTTGAGGAAATATATTGTGTAAATTTGGTTTTGTAATGGAATACTTTGGTTTCTCCATCTATAGTGATTGAGAATTTTGCTGAGTATAGTAGCCTAGGCTGGCATTTGTCTTCTCTTAGGGTCTGTATGACATCAACCCAGGATCTTCTAGTTTTTATAGTCTCTGGTGAGAAGTCTGGTATAATTCTGATAGGTCTACCATTATATGTTACTTGACATTTTTCCTTCACTGCTTTTAATATTCTTTCTTAGTTTTATGCTTTTGGTGTTTTGACTATTATGTGACGGGAGGAATTTCTTTTCTGATTCAGTCTATTTGGACTTCTCTAGGCTCCTTCTATGTTCATGGGCATCTCTTTCTTTATGATAGGGAAGTTTTCTTTTACAATTTGGTTGAAGATATTTACTGGCCATTTAATTTGGAAGGCTTCACTCTCTCCTATACCTATTATCCTTAGGTTTGTTCTTTTCATTGTGTCCTGGATTTCCTAGATACTTTGGGTTAGGAACTTTTTGCATTTTGCTTTTTCTTTGACTGTTGTGTCAATGTTTTCTGTTATCTTCTACATCTGAGATTTTCTTTTCTATCTCTTGCTATCTCTTGTATTCTGTTGGTGATGCTTGCATCTATGGTTCCTGACTTCTTTCCTAGGTTTTCTATCACCAGAGTCTTCTCTCTTTGTGATTTCCTAACTGTTTCTACTTCCACTTTTAGATCTTGGATGGTTTTGTTCAATTCCTTCACCTGTTTGGTTGTGCTTTCCTGTAATTCTTCAAGGTATTTTTGTGTTTCCTCCTTAAAGGCTTCTACTTGTTTACTCGTGTTCTCCTGTAATTCTTTAAGGGATTTTTGTGATTCCTCTTTAAGGGCTTCTATCTATTTACCTGTGTTCTCCTGTATTTCTTTAAGGGAGTTATAGATGTCCTTCTTAAATTCCTCTATCTCTATCATGAGATATGATTTTAGATCCAAATCTTGCTTTTCCGGTGTTTTTGGGAATCCAGGACTTGCTGTGTGTGTGTGTGTAGGGGGGTTCTAGGTTCTGATGATGCCAAGTAGTCTTGGTTTCTGGTGGAAAGATTGTTGTGTTTGCCTTTTGCCATCTGTTGATCTCTGGTGTTAGATGTTCTTGCTGTCTCTGGCTGGAGCTTGTTCCTCCTGTGGGTCTGTAAACCTGTGTCAGCACTTCTGGGAGATCAGCTCTCCTCTGGTAAGACCTGTGCACAGAGGGCTGTGGATCAGGTCCCTAAGTCCCTGGGTCAGATCACTTCCTGGAGACAAGCTCTCCACTTGCAGGAAAGGGGCAGAGAGGGTTGTGGATCCATTCACCCTCCTAGGTGTAGGATTTAGAAAGGATTCTGTCCCAGCTGCCAGGCCACTTCTGAGGCCTTTGCCTCCTGGCTGGTCCAGTCTTAGAAAGTTACCAGAGAAAAAAATCTATATTTAATTTTCCACAGTTGTGATTTATAAAATAATATTTAATTGATAATATTTGAATATTAGTGAAAATTCTTTTTTATATTCTGAGTAAAAGTTTTAGTTTTTCTATTATATACTCTGTCTTATCCAAATTGATTTTATTAGAGTAATATCAATTGAAATAATCTGTGCCTGTCATTTTAAATTAATTTTATCCTAGCTTATTCAGACTTTTAATATTTAATCTTACACCACATGAGATTAGAATCTTCTTTTGACTAAATCTATCACTAATTCATAAGATGAAAATCACATCTATCCAACTACTACTGATATTTATGTTTGATAAAGTCATATGCATGTCACTGTACACTTCAATATTCAAGTTTTGGGATAGAAGTGACATCATCTATGGCATTAAAAATGGAGGCTTGATGACTCAGTACAAGGAAGTAGAGGGGATGGGGATGGGGATAAGGGGTTAACTTGAAAGGGGAATAACATACAAAATGAAAATAAATAAAATAAACAATAAAATAAAAAAATTGAACACTTGGATTTCATAACCCACGTTAAGAAATTCCGATGTGCCAGTAACTAGTTCCGATGTGCCAGTAACTAGTTTCTCCAGTTGCTTTCTCAGATAATTCTGTTTTAGTGTCATCAGACACAATATCTTTTTATGTGCATCAATTTCCTTTCAAGTCATTGTGTTTTGAATTTATCTTTTTTTCTTCGACAGTTTAATGTTAGATCAATGATAACAACGTTCTTGATAAAAACAAAAACAAAAAATTTATCTAGGTATGAATACCACTCCATTTTATTTTATTTTTTTTTTTTTGCCATTTGATCTCTAGGTTTATTTATTACAATGATAAGCATCAGTTGACAATACACGCGTGAAGTAATTCACTCAGAATTAAGGAGTAGAGAGACTCACAGGCAAGACTCATCACATACAACCACTATATGACAAGCATCAATCCACAATACACACATGTGGTACCTAATTCAGAAGCAAAGAGCAGAAAGACTCACAGGCAAAACTCTACTCTACACATATGGTATACCTGACCATGAAACAAACGGCAGACGGCCTCACAGGCACCGCTTGCAAACTGGTTCCACTTCAAATTTTTATCATTGTGCGTATCACAAACGGTAAAGTAGCATTGGAAAATGTTACTTGAAAAAGTTTATACTTTTATCCCATTAAGTTTCAGTCATCATCCTCAATTTCTCTTGTATTTTACAATGATTATTTGAATGATTCATGTATTTTAGTACATAAACTCCAACCATTTCAAATAATTTTCAGCGTTTTTAATGATTTGGTTACAAGGGAATATAAGGTTTCTTTTTGAAATATTGTTCTTGTTTTAAAAAATAGAATTAAGAATTGGACTCAGAAAAAACTCAAGGTCCACTTTGAGAGTGAAAAACAAAGACATAAATCCTAACAATTGCTTAGAGGAGGTGATGGAGTAAAATAAGAGAAGTACAAATTAGGAGTTAGGGTCCGATGCCAACAAGTACCTGCCTGGCAGACAGGGAAGAGAAAGAAAGTTCCATCAAACAAAGTGAGAAGGCAGGAAGTGGGGGAAGGTGGTTTGGTGAGCAGGGGCAGGGGGAGAGAACAGGGTTTCTTTCTTTCTTTCTTTTTTCCAGAGAGGAACTTAGGAGAGGAGATATCATTTGAAATATAAATAAAGAAAATAGCTAATAAAAAAAAAGGAGAAGAAAATGTGAAAAGCTAACACTAACGAGGAAAAGGCTGCTTAGGCTTCACCTACTATCTGGAGAAAAATAGAAAAAGGAAAAGTTACATTCGTATGAGTGACAACTCAGAAAAATGAACACACAAAACAGAGGGAAGCTCTGAATGTCACTGTACCCCTGAAGAAGTCTCAGCAAGGGTAAGTATATGATTTCATTAAGAATGTAGTAATTTCTTCTACCTCATTACCATGGTTTCAGGAGAATCAGATTTTCTGTGGAGTGGAATCTTGGCCAGGTTATTGACAATCTTTCTTAAGGAAGGAGATAATACTTGGTAATGTTTTAATTTTTGGAGAGGATTAGAATGTCCTGTCTCAACACAAGGACAGAAGTACTTCAATATTTCATTAGAAGAAAATAGATTTTGTTGTGTTTTACAAAAAGACTGAATATATGTCTTATAGAGCAGGGTATGGTGCAGTGTGTGTGTGGAGGGGGCGGTTGGTGCCTCAGTGGGTCTATGCTGAGGCATCCCTTCACTCTAAGGTACAACAGGTATAGTATAGAATAGAGTTTATTTAGGGCATGGGAAGGGGAGTTGAGTGAGAAGGGAGTAAAAGCAGAGAAAGAAAGAGAGAAAGAGAGAGAGAGGAAGAAGATCAAGGAGAGGAAGAGAGGCCAGCTTAGAATACAGTGGAGAGAAGGGGAGAGGGGAAAAATGGGAAGAGGTTGAGGGGGAGGGGGGGGCGGGGGAGAGAAGAGGGGAGAGAGAGAGAGAGAGAGAGAGAGAGAGAGAGAGAGAGAGAGAGAGAGAGAGATGGGCACAGAGAGTAAGAGAGTGAGGAGGGGCCAAACAGCCCCTTTTATAGTAGCCAAGCCTACCTGGAAGGAATGCCAACAGATTTGCCACCTTAATTCATCTCAAAAAGTCCTAAGAGACATCTTTATAGCTTTATATGGTAAATTAAATCATAAGGAGGAACTGTTGTGTTGTTAGTCTTTAATGTTGCATTTCTATAGGACATACTGTGTGAAGCCAAACAATCCAGATGTCCCTTGACAGAAGAATCGTTACAGAAAATGTGGTACTTTTACACAATGGAGTATTACTCAGCTATTAAAAACAATGACTTCACAAAATTCATAGGCAAACAGATGGATCTAGATAATATTGTAACTCAGTCAGAAAAGAACACACATGGCATATAGTCACTGATAAGTAGATATTAAGCAAAGATCGTGGAATATCCATGATACAATTCATGGACTACATGAAGTTCAAGAGGAAGGAACCAAAGAGTGGACGCTTCAGTCCTTTTTAGAAGGGGAAACAAAATAATCAAGGGAAGTCGAGTGTTGGAGGGACTTTGGAGAAAGAGAAGAGGGGTGGGGGGAAAGAAAGGCAGAATCATGTATGATAGCAAATGGAGGAGATGTACAGAGGGTCAGGAAATTGAGCAGAGGTGTATTACAATGGAGGATGGGGAACTTGGGGTAGCAACCAGAAAGTCCCAGATGCCAAGAAACAAGAGCCTCCCAGGACCCCACAGGGATGTTATTAGCTGAAAAACCTCACAAAGGGGAAGGAGAACCTGTCAAGACAATATCCAGAGGTTAAGCAAGTCTCACCTCCAGTTGAAGGATGGGGCCACCCACTCATCTCCAAAATTTTAACCCAGGATTACTCCTGTTTAAAGGAAATACTTGGACAAAAATGTGGAGCAGAAACTGAAGGAAAGGCTATCCAGAGACTGCCCCACCTGGTGATCCATCCCACATGCAGACACCAAACACAGACGCTATTGCAGAGGCCAAGAAATGTTTGGTGACAGGAGCCTGATACATCTGTCTCCTGAGAGGCTCTGCCAGATCCTGATCAATACAGATGTAGATGGTCGCAGCATCATAGGGGTGAGCACAGGGATCCCAGTGTAGGAGTTACAGGAGGCCTGAAGGAGCTGAAGGTGCCTTATCTGGCATCAATGGGAGGGGAGACCCTTGGTCTTTTGAGGGCTTGATGCCCCAGTGTAGAAAAATGCTAGGGTGCTGAGGTGGGAGTGGGGAGGTGGGTGGGGGAGCACCCTCATAGAAGCAGGATTAGGTGGCATGGGATAGGAGATTTGCAGAGGGGAAACCTGGAAAGGGGATAACATTTGAAATGTAAATAAATAAAATATCCACTTAAAAAATAAAGTAAAATAATAAAAAAAGAAAGAAAAAGGGGGCATACCATTAATGTCCTCGAAGCCACTAATTTCAGAAGATAACTAAGAATCTGAATTGCAAGTACCTCAGTCCTCTCTCCTATGGCTTCATGCTATAGAGTGAGATCAGAAGTCATCTGATCCACCAGGATGAACAGCAGTTCCCTTCTGGCACTCCTTTTCAAGTCTTCCTTGCATTCAGAAGAATCCGCCCTTTCCGTGGCCCTTCAGAATTTAGAATTTATGTGGACATTTTCTACTAATTTTTAGGTAAGATTAAATGTTTTAATTTTAATTTTCAAAATCTTCTCATCATTCCCCCTGCCTGCTACTACAGTGCCTCCACCTACCAGTTAACCTGTTTCTACTTCTGTTTTCCATTTCATCTTCATTTCCCTTTAATAATTCTGTCATCTTTGATGTTTACTGGTAAATCAAAGCACATAAACCTTGAAAGAAAACGTCTGATTTTAACATCTAACTACTTCTGTTTATTCTATATCATCAAAGTTCACTTACTATGAATAATATATGAAATGTGTTTTATCTGGAGTTGTTCTGAAATATTAGTTAAGAAGAAGGAATTGAAAAGTTCATTTGCATGTGCTTCCCATGTACAATTTAGGATATTTGAGTATTTCAGTATTTGTGTGAGCATCTTCTGGCACAATTGTCATGATTTAATGGTGAAAACTATCATTTTATCATTTGCATACTGGTGCCTCTCATGCTATGTCTTTAGAGACACAGGAATGCAAATGTGTAGACTTCATCTGATGCACACAGCTTGGTTAATGGTCAATAAACTGCTGCGTTAAAGGCCTCATCAGTGGTCCATAGGAATCCTTTGATGCATATACTAGGAGATGTTTTTCTTTTTTTTTTTTTTTAACCACAGAAAATCAGTGAATTGCTTCCAAAATGAAGGAAATCCTGAGACAATGAAAAGAAGATAAGGAAGAAACTGAAAAGTAAAAAGCTCTATGATAACTATCTTAAAGATTTGTGGAGTAAAAATGGAGTCCCAAGTCCGGCCTGACACAGGGCTAAGGCCACTCATGGAGGCTGTGAGAAGCCCCACTCTGGGGGTGGGGAAAGCACGGTCTGGGGTGCTCACTGAACCTTCTTGGGTGTTCCAGCCTTCACTGAGGCAGGTTCTCACTCTTGGCCACCGGCAGATGCTGCTGAATGCTGTGGAAGGGCTGAGAACGGAGTGGGAGGGTGGGCTCTGGCCCTGGGCCAAAGGGAAAATGGCAGGGGGAGAGTGCTCTGCTGGGTCCTGCAGGGAGGAGAGTCTTTGGGACAAGGTGGGTTGGTGGAAGAGTTTGGGAACACTGAGAGGCTTTCGTGCAGAAGATTCGAAGAAGATTCCTCTCTAGAGGAAGAGCCTCTCCGTTGACCCAGCACTGTGGATCCCAACGAGAAGAGGCAGTCCATGGTTTTCAAGTGTTTATTGTAGAAAGGCAGAGAGAGGGAGAAGAGTAGAGAAGTAGAGGCCATGGCCATGTGGAGAGAGGTGGAAGTGGGATGGGTAGAGAGAGGACAAGCGGGAAGCAAGAGTAAGAGGAATAAGAGAGTAAGAGAGGGAGGAGGAGGCAAACAGCCCGCCCCTTTTATACTGGTTTGGGCCTACCTGGTTGTTGCCAGGTAACTATGGGGAAGGGCATACTTTGCTGTTACCAGGTAACTGTGGGGGTGGTGTCCAGACAGAATACCAGGAGCTTGGGGCATTGCCTGTGTGACTGATGGCCACACACCTCTCTGCATGGGTGGGCTGGGGGCAGTGAGGGTAGGGAGCTGTGAGAGGCTGTAGTTGTCAAGGGAGCCAGGGGCCCAAGGGGTGTGGTCAAGCCCCTGCTACTCATAGGGGGAAGTTACCACCTACCGGGTCACAGGGGTTCAAGGCTTATGCTCTACAGGGGACCAGGCTGTCTGTGCACAGCAAACCGCCCCACAAAGATTAACTCTTCTTGATTGAGATGCATATACATATATCCATAAAGCTCCACTCTAGACCTTTGCTCTCAGACTTTCTGCTTTCTCTTTTTCCTTTCTATGTTCTTCGTTTTGATGACCACCATAGTGTCTAGTTTGCCTTCCCTATTGTTACCTCTTTGGCTTTTGTAACTCGTTTTTGAATACCCTTCTGCATCAGTTTCAATTTCTTTCATCGAAGACACCATGAAGCTGTTACGGGAAATGGATCCCTCATAGTAACGATGCTTCCTGAAAACTTCTAATTCTGATCATGGATGATGGATCACAATCCTTCATTAATCCTCTGGGGAGATTAATCCTTCATTAATGTCCTCAGAGTCTATAAGACATTATTTCCTATATTGTTTGGAAAATTTTAAGAATGAGTCCAAGATATTTAAGACATTTTTGTTTTTGAGCTTGGGCCTCCTCCTTTTCATAGTAGAGATTAGTTAGGCAGCTTTATTATTTTCTATTAATTAATATTCTGGTTGGCTGTGAACTATTCCACCAGATAGAAAAACGTAGTAAGGTCGAGCAGATTCAGGAACCCAGCAATTCTCAGAATTGAGGATGGCAGGCGTTTAAATCTACTCTCGACCAGGTTCCTGCCCTGGAACACGTGACCACGACACCCCCTGGAGAGGACTGTGACAGCAAGTCAGGTAGGTACAACAGCTGAAGCCCTTCCACATGCAGATGAAGCATTCCTAAAATCTCAGACCAAGCCCCTGATCTGCCTTTAGATTCCCCACACACCCCCCCCACTCCCAAACTCTATAAGGTCCTACTCACATTGAATTAAGTGCACTAGTTATTTCACCACGGATCGTCTGAGAGCTCCTGTCTTACTGAGCTCTAACACTCCAGCGAACAGCGTTTCCTTTGGAAGCTTTTGTAGTTGAACCACAACCTGGCCCAACCAGCTGGATGCTCCAGGAAACCGCAGCCACTTCTTGTTCAGTGGCCTTGACTTTGACAGTGGCTGCTGCCTCCCACCAGCTCTGGGGAAGTGTTGGCCACAGAAGGAGCCCAGTGGTTTGCCTTACTCTGGCTTCCCCTCAGAGAGTTGCAACTCTTTGGCCACTCCTGCCAGGTCAGAGGAGCCCCTCAGATCCTCATGGATAATATGTGTTAATGTCAGGGTCTATGCTTTTCTTTCTTCATCATGTCCTCAAAAGTTGAACTCAGGTTGTCAGGTTGTCAGCCAATGAACTGCTGAATCATCCATCACACCACTCCTAATAGCTCCTGGTTTTGGGGGAGAGGGGTTGTTCGTTTGCGTGTTTTTGCTTTTTGCTTATGTTTTTTTTTCCTTACACTGAGGCATGTGTACCGTACTGAGCATGGGAGAGAGAAGAAACACATTTCTCTTTACATGTAAAAAGGTCATGTAAAAGGACTGGTGAAGAGTTTCGATGTTCCCTTTGGTTTGTGTCTTTGACAGCTCATGTCTAGCTGTGGTAAGGAAAGCTGAGTATGATCTTGACTTTTTTTTTTTTTTTTTTTTTTTGGTTTTTCGAGACAAGGTTTCTCTGTATAGAGAAACCTGGCTGTCCTGGAACTCACTCTGTAGACCAGGCTGGCCTCAAACTCAGAAATCTGCCTGCCTCTGTCTCGCAAGTGCTGGGATTAAAGGCATGCGCCACCACCGCCGGTCCTGATCTTGACTTTTTACTACAATATTGGTTACATAGGGTATGAACCTATACCACAGAAAATACTACTACAAGTATCACATTTTAAATGTCAGAAAACAAATGGAACTTAGTGATAGGTAGACTTGCATCACACTGACTAAAATATGTGATTACAAAATGATATGTGGTGGTGAATTTGATTGTCAATTTGGTTAGGTCTTAAATGAACTAGTAGACATGGATCTATACGGAATCATGAGGACATTTCTAGAACTGCTAGAAGACCTGCTAGAGAGTAGGCAGAAGTTTGGGCCCAAATGGAAGATGTCCAAAATGAAAAGAGTGCAGCTCTTCCAGTGTGTGTGCGCTAATTGCTGGCGAGAACACCAATTTTGCTGCTTTTGCCTCCAGCCTTATCCTTGACACTGGAATCCAGCTTCTTCAGCATTTCAACATGGACTAAACCCCAGAGCATCTCCAGAAACCATCTAGCTTCTCAGCACCAAATTGAGACTTTTAAAGCATATGGCTTTGTGGCCTGAATAGTTTCTAGGTTTACAGCCTCTTTCTAACATACAGATAGTCACAGTTGGACTACTCAGCCTCTATTTTGTAAATTGATATTGCATATATATATACATATATATGCATATGTGTGCGTATGGGTGTTCTATCATTTTAGTTTCCTAGAGACAGCCAATACAATAAACATTTTCAAACAAAAGTTTAAATTGCTTCGATAGGATTAAAATGACAACACATAGTTGGATTAGCTGAGTGTAGGAAACTTTATTTCAAACATTAAATGAAGTCAGATATTTTAAGAGGAAATTCATCATTTTTTTTCGAACACTGATGTCACTTATCTACAAAAATTAGATACAATTCTCTAAAAGCATCAATTTTTTTTCTATTTTGTAAGCATTTGCTAAGGCCATGTTTTACATACATAAAGAGAGTATCATCATGAGTGAGGTAACCCAATCACAAAAGAACACACATGGTATGCATTCTCTGATAAGTGGTTATTAGCCCAGAAGTTTGGAATACAGGAAGAACAACCCACAAACCACAAGAAACTCAAGAAGAAGGAAGACCAAAATGTGGACATTTCATTCCTTCTTAAAAGGGGGAACCAAATACCCACGGAAGGAGTGGCAGAGATTAACTATGGAGCAGAGACTGAAGGAAGGACAAGCATATAGCTATCTCCTGAGAGGCTCTGGCAATACCTGACTAATACAGATGTAGAGGCTCACAGTCATTCATTGAACTGAGTACACTGTCCCCAATGAAGGAGTTAGAGAAAGGATCTATGGAGCCGAAGGGTTTGCAGCTCCTTAGGACGAACAACAATATGAAATGACTAGTACCCTCAGAGCTCCCAGGGACCCAACCACCAATCAAGGACTATACATGGTGGGACTGAATGTTCCTGCAGCATGTGTATAGTAGAGGATTGCAAATTTGATCATCAATAGGAGAAAAGGATCTCGGCCTTGTGAAGGTTCTGTGCCCCAGTGTAGAGGAATGCCAGGGTCAATGAGTGGGAGAGGGTGGGGTGGCAGGCATGGGGAGGTGGGAGGCAACAGGGGTTTGTTCTTGTTGTTTTTGTTTGTTTGTTTGTTTTTTGGAGGGGAAACTGGGAAAGGAGAAATTTACATGTAAATAAAGAAAATATCTAATAAAAAACAATTAAAAAATAAAAAATAAAAATAAATAAATAAAAAAAATTTAAAAAAATAATCAAATATAAGTACTTTTAAAAGGAAGTATTTACAGCTAAGGGACAACAGAAGGATTCAGCCAGTATAACCCCAAACTGAAATATTTAGTTATAGATATATTCTATCCCTTAATTTGATGTGGAGATAATTATGGAGTTGATTGATAAAAAAAAAAAAAACCCAAAGATATGAAAATGCCACTTCTCTGTCAGATTTCCATGGTTTTTGGTGTACATCTAATTAGATAAAATTGTTTGCTTATTTTTTGATTGACAGATTGTAAACTTGTCAGGTGGGAAAATTACTCTCTTGAAAGAGAGGACAAAGAGGCAAAGTTCCAGAAAAACAATACTTTTCCTCAGATATGTAAAGCAAGTTTGGGACAATCAGATCTGATTTTATATGAAGCTAGATAGTAGGTGGAGCTAAAAGCAATGGGCCTTGTCATGCTGCGGGTTATATGACAGAAGGTTTTGATGCAGAGATCTCAGAACTGCCCTCTTGCCTTTTGCAGTTTTCACAATACTTCAGTAAATGGAAACATGAAAGGTGTCATTCATTTTATATATATGTGATAGTCACCTCCTATTTGAGAATTATGATGAGAAAACATACTTCCCCACAGCAGCTGGTATCTCTTAGAAGACATCGTGTGGTTTCGATGCAGATTAAGTTATTTGAGAAGTCTGTAAGCTAAATGGGAAGAATGTCATTTATACAAGAAAATCTAGAGCTTATTATGGAGAAAAACTGTCGTTTGTCTCATTTTCCAGGGACTCACCAGCCCTCTGGAAGTAGAGCCAGGTGGGTCATGCGTTTGAGGCCAGTCTGAACAATGTAGATAGATCATATAGCAAGAAACAAACAAAATTAAGACAAATAAAAACCAAGAAAGCAAACAACAATAAAAAACAAGAAGGAAGTAAAAACAACAAAATATAGTTCCTGATTTTATGTGACTAGCATATTTAAAATTCCACTTCAACTTAGATTTCTAACTCACTTTAAGTGTATGAGCAGCAGCACTGATACAAACCAGCCGAAATCACAGGGAAAAGCACTGTGGACCAATGGACTATGTTGGAAACAGGGAGACATTAAAAGGCAGTAGCAGAATTTGACCATCACGATGTCAAGAATGTCAGCTTAACAAATGCAAAGCGACAGTGCTCTGGTTCTTGCTATCACTAAATACAAACATTGTGTGCATTCTGGAGCTGCGGTTTGTTCTATTTTCAGTAATCATTTTTTTTTTCTCTTTTACGTGGTATTCCATCTGACACATAATTGTGCATAGAACACTTGACAATAAACGTGAGGATTTGAAAGCAAAAATGGAAGCAGCCGTGAGCTCCTGGTATTAAAGTATAAAATAGGTTCCCAACTGTTAAAGATAATGTGGAAAACCAACATTATCAGTTCAGTTGGTATACAGTTCAACTTCTGGGGTTGATCCAAAAAAATAATGACACTAGCTTCTGATTTTAATGGAAATGCTTCAAGTGTTTCTCTGGCTTTGAAGTTGTTTTTTTCTGGGCTTGCTGTATATTGACCTAATTTTTATAAGATGTGTTCCCTGTGTCCCTAGATTCTCTAGAATTTTTATTATGAAGGATGTTGGACTTTATAAAAGGGCTTTTTATATCCAATGCAGGTGACAATGATATGGCTTCTGTCTGTCTTTATGACCTATTACATTTAGTGATGTGTACTGAACAATCCCAGAATCGCTAGAAGGGACAAATCTTGGTCTCTGTAGATGATTACTTTTATATATTCTTTTTTTTTTACAAGTATTCTATTGAGTCTTTAAAATATATTTTAAAGCAATATTCATTTATTTACTTTGTGTTTGAGTGGCTTGCCTACACATATGCATTATGTAGACCATATACATGTTACTTACTCATACAGGTTAAAAAAAAAAAAAGACATTGGATTCCCTGGGACTAGAATTACAGACAGTTTTAAGCCAACATATAGGTCCTGAGAATTGAACCGAGACCCTCTGGAAAAACAGTCAATGTTGTTAAACTTTGAGTCATTCTTCCAGCACCTTACTGGGAATATTTGTGAGCATGATCAGTAGAGATATTGCCTTATCGCTTTTGGATTTTTTTTTTGTAGGGTCTTTTTCTCATTTTGATATCAAGATAATAGTGGATTCATAAAATACATTTCAGAATATTACTTTATTTTCTATTTTACAGAATAGTTTGAGGGGTGTTAGTGTTAGCTCTTCTTCAAAGAACCATTAAAGTTCAAATGAATCCTTCTGGCTCTGGGTCTTTTGTAGTTGGTATATTTTGAATTACTATTTCTATTTTGTTGGTTCTAGCTCTATTTAAGTGATTTATTTCATCTTGGTTTAGTTTGGTAGTCAATATATATTTAGGAATTCATCAGTTTTGTTTGGCCTCTTCAGTTTGGTGAGAAACTTTTTTGGTCTATATTTTTGAGATTATATTTTAATTACAGTTTCCTCTTCCTGTTCCTCTCTTTACATCCTCCCATATACTACTTCCCATTATCCTTCAGATTCAGATGTGGTAGACATGGCCATACTTTTGTTTGGAGAAAGTGAGATTTGAGTCTTTGGGTGAGGAAAGAGGAAGAATGCTTTAACTACTCCTTAATGGGCCGTACTACTGAAAGTATATAAGACAGTAATACTGAGGTTTATTTGAACTGTGGGGGCTTGGATCAAGAGGTTTCAGAGAAGAAGAATTTTAGTATGTGGCCTAGAGATTATTCTTAAGATATTTTGGAAACAAATATGGAAGCATTTTGCCCTTGTCAAAAAAAAAAAAAAAAAAAAAACTCAGTCTGAGTCTAAATTGAAGAGCTTGGGATTAATTGCTTTGGCAGAGAAAATTACAACTTAGTCTTGAATTGATTCTGTCCTGTGATAATTACTGTTCACTCTTCTGAGAGTTTGTAATAAAAATGAGCAAGCTAAGTAAGGAAAACTACAGTTCAAGGAGAAAAGGGGTACTGGGAAGTGAAATGGAGTAAATGAAGTGTTCAAGGAGATAGACAGATTAAAGAAAAGCCTAATGTTAAATGAAATAAAGGGAATGGTGACCTCAGGGCAAGGCTCTACCTTGATAAGCCTCCAATATGTGAAAAGGAATTAAAGGAAAGCACAGACTTGGGTATGGTAGTGCATGACTTTAATCCTAGTATTCCAGAGGCACAGACAGGCTGAACTTTGAGTTCAAGGCTACCCTGGTCTTCAGAACCAGTTCCAACACAGTGAAAGAAACCATCGAAGAAAGAAAGCTAATGAAGTTGGAATTGATTGAGGAAGCCCTGTTCCAGTCCAAGCAAGCACCTGAACTTTGTCACTTTGTCCATGTGGTTCTGGCTTTAGAGAAAAACTTAGAAAAAAAGGGTAATGGAATCTCCTTTGCAACTAAGTGAAGTGAATGAGGACAGACATGTCAGAGGTGTCCCTGCATGGAGGCCTAGAGAAATCATTGTATGAAACTGTGAAGGTGAAGTCTTGATTACCTTGGAGACCCCAAAATGTTGGAGCTGGCAGAGCTGTGTAATATATGACAAGGAGAGCTAATAACAGGGAGTGGAAACAGCCCAAGAAAATGAAGTATATTGTAGTTAACAAAACTAAAAGGAATTGGTGATCTGAAGAGTGCTTTGACGTTAGGCATGGAGATGCAGAGTTTGGACTTTGCCCAGCTGGTTTTCACTGATGCTTTGGCTCAACATTTCTTCACCATGATCCTTTTCCATCCTTTTGTCATGGTCATGTATATCCTTTGCTATTGTGTGTTGGAAATGTATGATCTTCCTTATGACATTTATCTTATAGGGGATTAGAGTTGAGAGATCGCATGGGTCTCAGAAGAGACTCAGAAGAGTTTTTAAAAGGGTTGAGCCTGATATAGACTATGAAGACTTTTGAAGTTGAAAGAAAAGTAGTTTCCACAATCTACCCGCCTATGGGGGCCTGTCATGATTTGAAAGAAAAAGGCCCCTATAGGGTCGTAGAGAGTGACACTTTTAGAAGATGTGACCTTATTGGAACAGGTGTGGCCTTGTTGGAGAATGTATGTTGAAGTCAGTTCCTACTTCCTGGGGATCCAGATTTAGAAAACTGAGCTACCATATGTCCCCTGAGCCAGGTGCTAAACAAGCTACTGCAAAGAAGAAAGAGAGAGGGAAAGAGAAGGAAGGAGGGAAGGAGAGAGAGAAGGAGAGAGAGAGCAAGAGAGAGAGAGAGAGAGAGAGAGAGAGAGAGAGAGAGAGAGAGAGACGATCACCTTCTTGGATGGTGCCTGGAACGGAGGACTTCATTGGATCTTAATAATTTTTCTTTCTGCCCACTATCTCCAATCCTGTTTTTCTCTAATTGAGAAGAAATAATTTCTTTACTGCTTGCCTTGAGTTTTTTGATCCACCATCCCATATCCAAACTTAGTCTTTTTTGTTTGTTTGTTTTTTTGGTTTTTTTACTTAACTGTTGTGATATAAGTAGTCTGAGAAAAAGAACATTCTATATTCTCTTGATGAGGGGTACTGTGCTTACTCATGGATTATAAATTTACGGGAGAAACGGGTCAAAGGGGATTTCTTTTACGTGCCTGTATCATAAAACACTATTTTACTTTTTGAGATTATAATATAATTACACAATTCATTGCTTCCTTTTTATTTCTACAAATCTTACCACACGCCCCTCCTTGCTCTCTTTCAAATTCATGGTCTGTCTTTTTCATTAATTGGTTTTTGTCAATGATAGATCTTAAACAGGCAAGATAAGATTAGGAATTCATTAAGGTCTTTGTGTAGTAAATCAGTAAAGGCAAGTCATCTGAAGAGGCTTCCCCTTCTTTTATGGTTGATAATAAGGGAGGAGATGATATGAGTGCTTATATGCATGCCTCTAAAATCCTCATATGATGCCCTGGAAAGGAAGACTTAGAAGTTCAGGAAAACTTTCCAGTACAACTTAGTTAGTCTCAGAAACAGATATCCATATGAATAGGCTCTTGTAGACTATGTCGTTCTTTATTGGTGTCTCTGAAACCCATGGCCCCCAGGAGAGTAACTCTTGATGTTTCCTAACATGTGCCTGGGCTAAATATAAACTGTAAGATTCTAAAAGAGGCTTTTAGTGGAGAATCTCAATTAGAGTATGTGAAAACCAACAGGAACAGAAAGTCTTCACAGCTATGAGCTGATCCCAGCATGAGTTGAGAGCTAGATAGACTCCGTTTCTTGCTGTGTAAAATTTAAAAGGTTGCTTCAGGATCATGAATTTCCTAAGCCCTTCATAGTTCCTGCCAAGTGTTATCAAGAAAGAAATACTTTCTGAGCTTCTCCTACAAGCAACAGAAAGGCCCATTAGTTGTAGATGAAATTACTCAATTCTGCAATGTCAGTAGGAAACAGCAGGGTGTAAGTACTGGGACCCTGGAGTCAGACTGCTGGGTTCTGAGTACCTGGGGTGACTTCCTGTGTCATCTAGTTCTACTTTTCTGACTCAAATGGGCAGTATCCATTTCCGTGACCCTATCCTGGCTACTATGGTCGGGGAAATCAGTAAGAGGATGTTGTTATTTTACTGACCCAATTTGTCTTTCTATCTTGAATAATTCTATCATTGGAACTATGACAAAGTTCCTTCCCAATTAGATGTTCTTGTCCCAATAGGGCTGTTTTTAGGCCTTTCCCTATGGAGAATTTACCCTACTGTGATTGCCTTAGATGTAGTAGATATATAAGTCTGATTGAAAATTGGACAAAAATAGTAGAAAACTTGCCATGACTCTGACTATTGACTCTCAACCTGTCTCATAAACTCTGAACAAGTCTAAGAGAACCTACAAGCTCGATCTAAGCTATTTCCTGCTATTGTTGGGTGACACTAAACTTGGGGACGAATCAGAATTTGGAAATTTGTATAACTGGTAGTTGTCTATCAGAAAGTTTCCCAGACTTCCCATGTGATAGGCAGCAGAGCCCAACCTGTGAGGGAGGATCAGTCATGCTTGTTAGTTGTGGCTAAAACATGGAATGTTAAGTCCAGCTTGTGACATTTCAGAAGGAAGTAAAGTTACTATCAGTACCATTTATGGGAAATTTGAGTTGAAAATTTATGATTTCTGTTGTGGTGCTGAAGAATCAGATGAGATTAACAAGGGATCAGCATTAAAGTGCAAGCTTTGCTTTTCTGTCACAATTGAGGCTGGTCAGCTAGTACTGAAAATCAGTTTTGATTAAGGTAACACCACCACGATTTAGGAGAAATCTTCTCAGAAGTTTTCCTTATGGTCAGTACACAGACATTGTGGTTTAGAGTGTGCCAGTTCCACACCTTCGGATGCAAGCTACACTTCCAACGTGTCTTCCATGTGGTATTGGTTTTACTGGCATGAAAACTACTAGAATTGCCTGGAATTTGGGGAAACCACCAGTGACAGTAGCAAGTGTTGAGTAGAGCAAGTCACAGCATATTAGACAATTATGTTTGTTATGGTTGATATAACCAGAGAAAAAGAGTAGCCCAAGCCCTTTGGAGCTCAGTAGTTCATGAGATAATTGAAGATATGAAGAACTGAGATATTGTGCTATTATGCACAATTGTGATTTTCAACTTGTCTTATTCTCATGGAATATATATATGCAAATATATATGTATATATATGTATATATATACATATATATATACAAAATATTGTTTCTCTGGGATTTCTGTGAATGATTAACACTTGGAGACTTTCTCAATTGGCAGACATCTGGCCCCCCAAATGAGGCAGAATTGCAATTCTGGAATTCTTAGAAAGAAATTTCTTATTATGAATGTAGGGTTCCAGAATCAGCCAGTATACTGTTGGTCCTTTGTCACAATAGCCGAATGGCTTGGAGCCTACCTGCCTCAGTGTTGCATTTGACTCTCTCTCTCTCTCTCTCTCTCTCTACCGCTTTAAACTTGAGTGAATTACTAAGCACTGGATATATCCTAAGTGTGTATTACACCACCTATCACATAGTATGCTCATCATGTAACATGTGATCAGAAGCCTTGGTAAATGCAGCTTCTGGCATCTTTTAAAAGTTTGAATGCTTCAGGTAAAAAATAGTTCTTCTGGTAAACCAAGGGTCTTGAGGAGTGGCAGCACCAAATGTTTTAGAATAAAGACAGAACTACTGGGGACATGGGCCTGAGTCCCTGTGAGCAGGAAAAAGATGGTGATATGGACCCCCCAAAAAGGCTAATGGTGGAGACGAATGGAGGAAATCCTATTGCATGAACTAGCCTCTCCTTGGATAGACGACTGAAAGAAGCCCACTCACATAGATTAGGGAATGTGGGTAGGTGTCTTAGTCAGGGTTTCTATTCCTGCACAATCATGACGAAGAAACAAGTTGGGGAGGAAAGGGTTTATTCAGCTTACTTCCACATGGCTGTTGATCACCAGAGGAAGTCAGGACTGGAACTCAAGCAGGTCAGGAAGCAGGAGCTGATGCAGAGGTCATGGAGAGATGTTCCTTACTGGCTTACTTCCCCTGGCTTGCTCAGCCTGCTGTCTTATAGAACTCAAGACTTCCAGCCCAGAGATGGCACCACTCACAAGGGGCCCTACCCCCTTGATCATTAATTGAGAAAATGCCCCACAGCTGGGTCTCATGGAGGCACTTCCTCAACTGAAGCTCCCTTCTCTGTGATAACTCCAGCCTGTGTCAAGTTGACACACAAAACTAGCCAGTGCAGTAGGGAAGGACAATTATGACTTAAGACTTTTTTCTCCTCCATATTAGTCCAAGATAAGATAAACTGGTTTCAAGATTTCTCAAAGTCACCACATAGCCATCTTCAAGGAAAGTAAAAGTGAGCTTCCTGAAATAGCAGCTTTTTCTACTAAAAGACACTATGAGAAGAGAAGAGTGGAAAGCTCAGGGATGAGTCACCAAATAAGACCAACACACAGACAGCACGGGCACAGAGATCATATAGAAATATGGAAGCCTGAACAAATTCCCAACCTTATGGCTTAATTATTTCTCTTTTCTAAATGTTCAACTATTTGTCTATGCCAGGGGATAAACTTGCATATTACATAGATCATAAGCATTCCCATTATCAGAGAAGGTAGAACTTTACTCCAGACCCAACAGAGCATGTACAATAGACTCATTGTTTATGATAGGCTGAAAAAGATCCATGCAAATCCAAGCCCGACAAAATTCCATCAAGAGAGAGGAAGTGGGAATAAATACTTACCTCAAGCCAAGGAACTATTGGCCGCAGATAACTCCTGTTAAAGAGTCAGTTTTCTTTAAGAGTCTAACTACACTCCTGATAAGTTAACTACACTCCAGTGTAAGGCCATATATTAATATTATACAATCAGCACAAATTGGACTTGTAGGTATAAAGAAAAAGAGCATACAAAGTTTGGTGGGTGGATAAACAGGTATATCTAGGATAAGATTGGGTTACCATGATCAAATGCGTTATGGAGAATTTTCATACAACTAATATAAATGACATGAAGTTAGAGATATAATTAGATGTTACTTAGTATATCCTTTTGCCAGGGTTTCTGGATAATATGGCACTTGAATAGGAAGAATGAGGAGAACAGATTGTATTCCCAATGTCCGTGACCACAAAATGCTGCAGAGCAAGAAACATCAAGACAGATTAGAGTAGGACTAAGGAGATGACTCATATATCAAAAGAACTTAGCTCCCTTGCAGAGGACCCATATTTAGTTGACAACACACACGACAGTTCACAATGGTCTGTAATTCCAGTTACATTCCATTTTCTTCTCAGAGTCTACTCGTATTTTGTAGTTTTACATGGAATAAGCCAGACTTTAAATAAAGCAAGGTTTTACAACTTTCCTAAATTGTTTCCAATATTGTACTTGGCAAATGTCACACTATTATAGTTCCTAAAAGCAGATGGAACACTTGTTATGTCCCCAGACAAGGGGGCACATTCTTTATCCCATGAACACTGGCGTGTATGCCTAACTTCTATGACAGAAAATAATTTCTGTGCCTATTGTTGTTGTCTTGAGACAGGATTTCTCCTTGATAACCTGATTATTCAGAATATTGCTTCAGAGACCAGAGTGGCCTCAAACTGAGATCTGCCCGCTTCTGCCTCCTCAGTGCTATGATTAAAGGTGTGTGCTATCATTGCCTGTCATTGTGTCTACTTTCTTAAGCACCATTTATTTTCATTCTTTATGTAGGTAATCATATGCAAATACTCATGAAGTAAAAGGTGATCTACTTTTCTGGCTTCGTTGATCAATGTAAGCTACATTTCTGAGTTATGACTCAGAAGATTTTGACATTTGACACCAATTTCTTTTTTTTTTCTTTTTCCTTTATTGGATATCTTCTTTATTTACATTTCAAATGTTTTCTCCTTTCCAGGTTTCTCTTCAGGAAATCCCCTAACTCATCCTGCCTCCCCCTGATTCTATGAGCATGTTCAGCCACCCACCCACCCACTCCCATTTTCCCACTCTGGCATTCCCCTACACTGGGGCATCAAGCCTCCACAAGACCAAGCGCCTCTCCTCTCATTGATGACCGACAAGGCCATCATCTGCTTCATATGTGGCTGGGGCCATGGCTCACTCCCACTCTTTGGTTTGTGGTTTAATCCCTGGAAGCTCTGGGAGGTCTACTTGGTTGATATTGTTGTTCTTCCTATGGAGTTGCAAACCCCTTCATCTCCTTCAGTCCTTTCTTTAACTCTTCCATTGTGGACCTCAAACTCAGTCCGATGGTTGGCTGCAAGCATGAACCTCTGCATTTGTCAGGCTCTGGAGAGCCTCTCCGGAGACAGCTATATCCATGTTCCTGTCAGCAAGCACTTATTGGCATCCACAATAGTGTCTGGGTTTAGTAACTGTATATTGGATGGATCCCCAGGTGGGGCAGTCTCTGGATGGCCTTCAGTCTCTGCTCCACACTTTGTCTTCATATTTCCTCTTGTATTTTGTTCTCCCTTCTAAGAAGCACTGAAGGCTCCATACTTTGGTCTTCCTTCTACTTGAGCTTCATGTGGTCTGTGTACTGAACCTTGGATAGTCTGAGCGTTTGGGCTAACATCCACTTATCGGTGAGTTCATGCCATCTGTGATCTTTTGTGATTTGGTTATCTCAATCAGGATGATATTTCCTAGTTCCTTCCATTTGTCTAAGAATTTCATGAAGTCATTGTTTTTAATAGCTGAGTAATACTCCATTGTGTAAATGTAGCACATTTTCTGAATTCATTCCTCTGTTGAAGGGCATCTGGGTTCTTTCCAGGTTCTGGGCTATTATAAATGAGGCTGCTATGAGCATATATGTTTTTAGCAGAGGTTACAAAGCTGAGATTAGCCCTTTATTCTTGTCTAAATAAATAGAAAATGCATAAATAAAATTGGTAATGCTATTTTAATATCAGTGGGCTGCAGATAAAGACGTATAGTAATATGCTCTGGTCAGATTCTGCAGCATTAACTAGTTTCCTGTAGTTCACAGATTCAAATAAAGAAGGGCTCCAGTTTCTTTTTAGTGCCTTATCTTTTTAGCAAGGGCTATAGTAAAGCATCTGTGGAATAAACAATGCGAGTGATGACTGTTGTGATTTCTAACATGATTCCAGATTTACCCAGTAGGTATGGACAAAAAGTTGCCCACATCCCCTTATAAGGGATTGGCATCATTTAAGAGGAAGACTCTCTATTCGTGCTTTTCTCCTTTACAAATGGCACTGTTATAAGAATCTCAACAGTAAATGGTTTATTCCTAGCTTTTAAATAAGTTAAATGTGTTTATCCTATAGGCACTACGAAAATCCAAAACCTCCTAAATAGAACATTTATAAAACTATTTGTTTTCTGAAGTAAAACTTCAATTATTTTTTTAAAAAAATTCACAATAAAATTAAGTAACAAAGATTTTAAAACTTATATGCATAATTTAATATTCTAATATAGTATGAATTTCATTATAATTGAATACGAAAATCAAAACATATTCTGAATATTCATAGTGTTAATCTCTTGTAGACAGATTGTGAAATATCAACACAGAAAGATTTTAACTCTACAATCAGAGTTTCCTTGAAGAGTCTGTGAATTACTATTAAAGAAACTTGGTAGTGAGAATACTTTATGTGCGTAGTCCTGACCCTACTAGAAGTTTCCACTTATTGCATAGCCTTCTCTAGCCTCAATAGGAGAGCTTTTGCCTTGTCTTTTTGTATTTTAATTTGTCTTGTTTGCCTGTAGTCTTGTGGAGGCTTGTTCTTTTGTGAAGAAAAAATGAGGAGGGAGATGATTTGGAAAAGAGGGGAGGTGAGAGATCTGGGAAGAGTGGAGGAACTTGAGATTGTGGTCAAGAGAGTGGCTACACCAGTTTGAAAATCCAACAACACTAATTATTGTACTCTTGTCCCTACATAATCTCCAAAATTTGTTATTGATTCTTCTGTTAACATTTGGCATTCTGCCTCATGTAAGTTGAAATCTCAACATTGATTTGAATTGTATTTACCTAATTCATAAGCATGATGAACAACTTTTGAGAACTTTTTGACATTCTTTTTCTTCTTTTGGGAACTCCTTATTTATGTCTCATGCTATTTTTTAAATAGGTTATTTGTTTGTATTGATTTATCAGTTGATGGGTTGATTATTTGATTGATTGTCTTTTAAGATCTTTACATTTTCTTGATATTAATTTGTCATTCATATATATATAGTTAGTTAGTTAGTTAGTTAGTTAGTTAGTTAGTTA
>JADRCD010222250.1:0-35533 GCA_019843815.1 Montemys delectorum | reverse complement strand
GGGACAGGAATTTGCAGAAAGCACACAACATCCAAGAAACTGTACAGTCACAGTGTCCTTGGGAGCAGAGCCATTCTTTCTATCTCTCCGGGAACACACAGGCTCTCAACCATTTTTCTGGCATACCTGTCCCATTCTCTTCCAGCACCCAAGCCTCCTCCCACACCTCCAGATCCCCATTCCACATGGCCTGCACAATGGCAGCTAGCTCTAACTGTCGACATTTTGAATTACTGGAAAAAAAGCCAAGCCATGCAAAACCCACACTGCCAAACGGCTTGCAGCTGTGATCCCCAGAACTCACCATCTAAGCCCATGAGAAGTATCAGAGTCCGATCATTACATGGCTACCCCCAGTGAAAATGAAGCAGACAAGGGAACCATGGGAAACCTCCCCCGCATGCTGGACGAGACAGGTCACTACACTCAGTTTCCAAGAGGAAAGTAGGAATGAAATTTGCAAGGACAAGACACAAAGGTTGGCCTGTCAGAAGTATTCAGTGGAGGAATCATAATCAGTTTGATATTTAGTCAACAAACACTGAATAAATAGATGTCATGTGTCAGGAAGAAATCCAGCAAAGGAGTCAGATCAGGAAGCTGGAATCCATCCTGGGGGAAAGCTATGTTTCTTCTACTACGGAAAGCATGAGGATCCATGCTGTTGAGAGCTCTGAACACATATCTGGAGCGATATATCTGCAGCATCCATGAAGGACTCACCCTGGCTTGCAGGATGCCAGGTGTTTTGGACAAAACTTTCTCATTACCTCTGGAAACAGCCATTTTCTCTTTAAAAAAAAAAAAAAAAAAAAGATTTGCAGGAGAGAAAAAGCTAGAAATCTGTATTCCACAGTGTTTATATTTAACAAGTTTACAAACCACCCAATCAGCTTGAACCTGTGTAATATGGAGTCTGGGGCTAACCAATCCACACTGTCAGAAGGAGTCAAAGTCGGGGTGTCTACAGCATGCCATGCTTTTACTGCCAGAACCGTCTGTTCTGCACACACCTCTGCTGCTGGACTTGGACAGCGCCCTTTCCCCTGCCTACGCAAAGAACACTATGGGCATATTCACCCCAATTTACTACATTTCTACAAAGAATAAAATCCTACTTCCTGACGAGAAAGCAAAAGGACAATAAGAGAGCTTAGTTCACTGCACAGACTTGGAGAAGAAGGAATCGTGTGTTCCTTCCAACTCCCAGTCTCCTGTGAGGAACAGAAACCCCACAGCCCAACCAGTGAAACTCCCCAGGCACAATCCCAGTTCACCTGCTTTTAATTAGCCCTGTCTGTGGCCACGAGTTATTTTTTTAAGGTCAAAGTCAGAAAAACAAAACCAGCAGAAAACTCAAGTCAAATATCTTTTTCTTAAAAGGATGGGAGGGTGCTCGGAGCCAGCCCTGTGGTAGGGACTCAAAATGACAGCTTTAGCTCTCCTTATCCTTTCTCCCCTGACAAGTGAGTTTGTTTTGGAGGTATCTCTACACACAAAGCTGGCCAAAGTCTAGCTTTCTGGGACATAGATTGTTGGACCAAGACAGAGTCCATGTGGCTTGTTTGTCAACGAGGCATCTTTGATTGGATGAGAGAGCTTAAGAATTCCCTTGGGAAGGAGTACTGGAGGCTCTGGGCAAACCCACTGGGGCCATGGGGACTCAGCCCGCCATAGCAGGAAATCTGATCTTATTCAGCTCTCTGAAATCCTTCCAGAAGGTTCTTTAGAAAAATTAGCAGAAGGGCTGCTTTCTGGTGTAGCTGGCCCATAGCTAATCCTGCCTAGAGACCCTGAAGTCAGCTATGGAAAACTTCAGAGGTAGACGTTTTCTACCTTTCTAGGAGGAATATCTCTGCAGAGTGGGTAACTCTGTATGACATCTATCTATTGTTCTGTCCCTGGAGTTTGTCATCATATAGTCTCTTTCCCCATGACGCAAATGGATCAAACTTAATACAGCGTTCATCAAATAGTAATTTATTTTCTTCTAGGAATAGTTAACATATGTCTTGTCAATCACCTTTCACTCACAGAGATCAATACAAGTTCTTCAGGACTCTTTCCCACTGAGGCTCCACTCAGTACATTGATTAGGCATGGAGCCTGTTTCCCTGTCCATATTGTAAGGACTTTAACACCACGCATCTCCTGATTCTAAAGATTCAATGAGAAAATGCAACTATTTGACATACTACAATCGCAATTATTTAGACAAGGAAGCATGAATATGTGGTAAAACTAGTAGGTGACAGTAGATGAGGATCTTCAGTGGCCTCCAAGGATCCCCCAAGAGATATCCATCTATCATAAAGTGGATCACAGTACCTTACAGAGAGGAGAACCACAAGACACTTCCCCAGTCAAGGAATCAACATTAATCCAAGAAACACCATTATCTGGTTTCCCTTTTTCTAGTTTCAGGGACTCAGTCCACCATGTCTGAAAACATTAAATGGAAAAACTCCAGAAATAAGCAATTCACGAGGTTTAAAAACAGCTTTTATTATAATGGTGCCATAATTGTTCCTTTTATTAATAGCTATTTTGTTTGTCTTTTACTATACCTGACTTAGAAATGAATGCCACTTTGACAGAGGTATGCTTACTGCTGTGGTTTGAATGTGAGACACTCCCATAGGCTTGTGTGTTTGAACACTTACTCCTGACTTAGTGCTTCTATCTAGGGAGGTTGTATAACCCTTAACTAAAGGAAGTAGGTCCCTGGGTTGGGTCTTCTGGGTTACAGCCTGACCCAGTTCCTGCCTGACCAATCCATTTTCTGATCCACCAAGATATAAGCAGCCCGCTGCTGTTTTTAAAACAAAATCCCAAACACTTGATTTACCAAGTGAAGACTCGGGATCCAGGTGCTTGGGTGAAAGCCTGCTAGCTCAGAGACAACTCCACTGACATCCCAGAAGGGAAAAGCTCCTCTCCTTCTCCATGCTGTCTTAAATACCCTTCATCTCAAAGACCCTCCTTTCTTTCTTGGGTTTTCTTATGTTCACTCATTGTCAACAGGTTGCTTGCCCTGCCTCTTGAACTATCGGTGACTTTATTTATCTCTTGTTTACAGAAATCTCTTGGGTTAAAGGTGTGTGCTAGGGCTGAGCCACACCACAACAAGAAACAGGCTTTTCTAGTTCACAATCTTGGGGTTCACAGTGTGATAAAATATCCTGCAATAGGCAACCTCACACTTCCACTGCCTGAGCCATAAGACTCCATAATAAAACCATAGGCTACACAGACAGTGCCGTCTTACTTCAAGCACCTGATGGTGGCAAGAAGCACACACTGTGACATCAGCAGGAATGGAAAGATGTGTGTCATGCTTCTGAGAAACAATTCTGAGAAGAGAACTCTTTTGAGAAGAGCGCCCCTGCTAAAATATTATGACCAGAATCTGTAAAATAGAGACAAGAGACAAGGTAGAATGAAAATATTATACAAAATAGTTGACTCATGTATCTTTAAAATGTCAAAGTATGGCCTGGAGAGATGGCTCAGTGGGTCTGAGAACTGCTGCCCTTCCAGAGGACTTGGTTTCAATTCCCAGCACACACAAGGTAGTTTACAGCTGCCTGTAACCGATCATGCACACAGTAACACAAACACAAATGCAGATGAAACAGCCATACACACTAAATAAGTACATAAAAATAAATGTCTGTAGATGTCAAAGTAAGACTAAGAGATGATATAATCCCCCCTCTCCATACCTAGAACTGGTGACCAGGTTACAGAATGGAACAGAAGGGCAGTTGAAGAAGTTATCTGGGTAAACCCATCTAATGACATGAAGCCTTGAGACGAAAGCCGGCTTGGCATGCTGTGCTCAGGAGACAAGACGGATGAAAGGGTGTCTGAGAGATGTGCTGGCATGGGAAGGACTTGACCAGCCCCCCTGGCATTGATGGTAGAAGAAATTCCATGCATTCAGGAGTGCCAATAGTGCCAGGAAGAATTCTTTCTCAGAGCCTGCAGAAGTTCAGTTTGGCTTTCAACCCAATGAGACCATGGGAGACTTCTGACATCAGAGAGCCTGTATACTTGTTGTTGCTAAAGCTGTCAATCCATGTTAAGTTGCTACAGTAGCAATAGAAAACTAATACAGCCAGGAATGAAAGACAAAGAGAGAACAATGAGGAACCTTTACAGATTAGAGGATATTTGTAAGGCATGAGGACTAAGCAAGAATCGAGATTCTGCAGCAAAAAAATGGAATTTAGTGGAGCAGCTGGGAAACTGTGCAAGATGTGTAGTTGTAGCAAGGCCCAGAAGTCACACCTATCATCAGTGCCAAGGCACCGTGGATCATGCCTGTAGTCTTAGTACTTGGGAGATTGACCCAGGAGTGTCAGGAGCTCAAGGTCTTCCTTGGCTACATAGAAAATTCTTAACCAGAGATGAATACATAAAACACTGTCTCAAATAAACAAAATGATTTAGAACACTTAAAAGCATATACTGCTCTTGTAAAAGGCTTATGCTTGATTCCTAGAACCCATTTTAGGAGGCTCACAATTACCTGTAATTGCAGCTCCATGGGATCCTGACTCTAATAAACTCTAAGGGCATCTGAACTCATGGGCAAAGATTCATACACACACACACACACACACACACACACACACACATGCAGTACATGCATTCATAGGCACATACACACATGCAGTCATGCAAGTGCACATATACATACACATACACACTTAAAAATAATACTAAAAAATAGGTTAGGGGAGATGGCACTATAGTTAAGAGCACTTGACTTTCTTGTTGAAGACCAATAATACCACATGGGAGTTCACAATCAACTGTAACTTCAGTTCTGGGAGAACTGAAGCCATCTTCTGGATTCTGGGCGCACTGTACACAGCTGGTTACACTGTCTTAGTCACTATTCCATTGTTGTGAAGAGACACCATAACCTAGGCCATTCTTATTAAAGAAAGCATATAGTCAGGGCTTGCTTACATTTTTAGAACTTAGTCCATTATCATAATGATGCAGGCCATGGTGGCACACAGGCAGGCATGGTCCTGGAAAAGTAGCTGAGAGTTTTATATCCCAATCCATAGGCAAGATCCTGAGAGTCTGGGCTTGGCATGGGATTTTGATACCACAAAGATCATCTCCTGTGATATCCATCCAACAAGGGTACAGCTCTTAATCCTTCTAATCCTTTCAAATAGTGTCACTCCCCAGTAACTAAGCATTAGAGTATATGAGCCCATAGGGGCCGTTCTTATTGAAATCACCATATGCACATATATACATGCAGACAAAACATTCATACACATAAACTACAAATAAATATTTTAAAAATAACCATAACACATAATTTATAAAATTTTAAGATATTAAACAAGAATACGTGTACTTCTAAGATATATCAGAAAATGCAAATACACATGCAGACACATGTATTATTATTACATGAGTTTGGTGTGTACCTGTTCACACCAGCCTTCAATTTTGCCATGTGTGAATAGGAGCAGATACCTAGCCATGAGTGTGAAGATTCAAGAATATGATGTATGCAAATCTGATAAAACAAGGTTGAGCATCCAGTAAATCTCTATGAGTCATCTATGAGGCTGGGTCTCTAGAGTGAGCTCTAGGGGCTTGTGAGAAAGAGTACTGTCTAAACCATAGCCTACTGACTTCTCCAGTCTCCTTCTGGGACTTCATCATCAGATATCTATCACCTTCTGGTGAGATTTTTATTGCCTGCCTAAACTCACTGGCTTTTACCCAGCATTCAGAGTCTGGTATCCAAATAGGCCCATCAGACCTCTTTTAAGACCTCACGCCTAGGGTAAGAAAAAGAAATCAACATGAAGAAACGGATTCTAAAGACTATGTATTGCTCCAAGGATAACAAGTCTGGAAAGGTGCACACCAAGACCAACGATGCTATAATCACTAGGAGTGGACTCTAGTCTCCTGAGACCTTACGTAGAGAGAAGGTTACCAATAGAGGAATCATAATTCGACAGCAGATGTATCAGCAGCAACACTAAAGATGCTGGTGTGCTTTGAATATCGAAAGAAGAGAGCGCTGAACCTACGTTATGCTTAGCTGGACTGCGATTCAAATCGAGAGGCATAAATGAATGCATTCATAGGGAGAGACACCTCAGTCTGCTGCAGAATGGCCCACACTGAAAACAACTTTGGAGAGGGAAAAAAAAATCAAGCGTGAAAATAAAGCCAAGAAAAAGCTTTGAAACGTATGAAGAACGAGGAATTAAGTTTCTTGATTGTCCCAATTTTTGAAAAGAAAAAAAAAATAGGTCAAGGTAAGAAGGTGTGTTGACAACAGAAATTTCTGAAACGTCTCTTAGAACAACAAGAATACAGAAACAGATTGGCTTTAGTACAATAAGGATGAATGGATAAGAGAAAAAGCAAAAACCGAAAACAAAAGTAGAACACGGAATGATTGACGTCACAGAAGACACTTCAATCCATTCCTCAATGACAGGGAAGTAAGAACCCAGGAAGTGATGGGACATCTAGCAGACATAGATCTTACTGTAACTACAATCACCCTAAGTTGAGCTTTTGAAGAGGTCTTGCTGAATATCAAAATCCCAAGACACAATGAACATCCCTCTTGTTATATATGCATATTATGTCTTTTAAAAATCTTTCCAGTAATGTTTTATAGATTTCAGTGTGCAAGTCTGTTACCTAAGTATTTCACACTAAATTAGATTAACTTTGTAGCCTCTTCACTTTTAAATGTATCTTACTTCTTAATTATATGTATTTGTGAGTGTCTGTGTGCATGTGCATGTAAGTCATAGTGCCCCCCCCCAGATGCCAGAATAGGGCATTGGATGCCCTGGAGCCAGATTCCACGTGATAATGAGCTACCTGATGTGGATGCTGGGAACTGAACTCAGGTCCTCTACAAAAGCGACAAGCATTCTTAACTACTGAGCCATCTCTCAGGCCCCCTGGTTTATTTCTTTTGAAGTTACTATTACCACAATTTTCCCTTCCAAAGGAGTTTTCTTGACTGAATGATCTCTTCCCCTCTTCAAAGGGCAAATGAACTGATTCTTAAGCTTTGGATGCAGTATATCTGAGTATTTGAATAATGTATTTCCAGAAGTTTCTTCTGGAAGTACCTTCTCCGCCATGAGTGCTGCCTCCTGCTTATTTTGGTCTCTACAGTACAAAGTTCCCTTTTCAGTCATCCTAGCTGCCTGGGTCAGGCTTGTAAACCTGGAGCTTCTCTCTGGGGTGATCAGCATGGATCTATAGCTTAGGGAGCAGAACCTCATCTTCCTCCTTAAACAGTTTGGGGGCCCTTCTTGCCCGTGGATTCGAGTCTGGCTACAGACTTTGTGAGCCTTTTAAGGAATCTGCAGAGTCTTGCTGCCTCTCAGCTTTCCCACTATTTCAGACTCTTATTTCACCAAATGGCAAGTGAACGGGAGCTTGTGGCTTTCTCTCCTAAAGTTAACACCAAAGTACCTAGAAACTAGAGGAACCAAACAAAAGCAGGATGCTAGAATTATAAAATAACACATAAAAAGAGGGGGCTTGTGGAGTGGAGGGTTCATGGGCTGAGCTAGGGTATAGCTGAGAACCTCACTCATAAGACAGAACGAATAGCTTTTCACCCCTGACTCCAGGACAGTCATTGGCTGAAAAGTAGTCTGAGTAGTTGACATGGTATTAGTAGGGCACACCGTGAACTCCACTGGAATAGAGGATTTGATGACACCTATTGGACAGACCTCAGGCACTTACCCTTAGGCCCTTGTCTCTTCCATGCCCTCAGGACCAGGACATTACAACACAGTTTTTCCAGTCTCAGTGCAGGTTAGCATCAGTGAGGTGATCTATCCCAGGCCTCCCAGACCAGTGAGTCAATCAGAATCTCTGGATAGGGATGTGATGCTTTCTCATAGTTAACACTTCAGCATGTGGCTCTGTGAGAGATATCTGGTGTTCACTACTGAAGTAGAAATCCCGAGGAATCCCCCAGAGGGGATCGTGGGCTTGGTTCTCTGTGAAGCTCTTCTCCTGTGGCTTCATCCATCTAGGCCGTGGCTTGATTTTGGCCTCTGTCACACCTCCCTAGCCTTCCCAATCGTTACTGCCATGTGTTTCAAAGGTATATGGACCCAAGAGTATGTCAGGATAATGGGAAGCCTGAAGAATACACTACCTCAGACAAACAAAATAAGAACAACCCCAAACCATACTGAGCTATATATAATGTACCGAAAGTAGGATATATATGAGTGTGTGTGTATGTATACATATATAATTATAAATATAATTAAAATAAGGAATATTTATCAAAGAGGTGAAAAGGAAGAAGAGGAGAGAGAAAAATGTCACAGAACAAATGTAAAGGAGTGAAATGGAAGCTAGAGCCAAGAAATAAGCCCTTAATATAAAGCCAACTGATTTTTAACAAAGGCACCAAAACTATCCAATGGGAGAAAAGTGATTTTTTTTTTTTAGCACATAGTGATGGGGAAATTGGATATCCACATACTGCCGAGTAAAACTGGACCCTTGTCTAACACAGTAGGTAAGTCTACCCAAATGGATCAAAGACCTAAACTTAAGAACTTTGTGAACTCTGGGAGGAAAACACAGGGGAACATCTTGTCAGTGTGGATAGGGATACAGCCATGATTTATTGAATATGATGTTTTTTAAAAAAAAAAAAGCAAATCAAGAAAACATTAATCATAAAAAATTTAAACTTTTGTGCACCAACATCCCACAGGAAGAGAGAGGTGATTGGCAAGCAACGCATCTGCTAAGAGATCAGCACCCCTGCGTGGGAAAGGATCTCCATTCTATTCCATTGCTCCAGAATATGTGTGAAATCTGTTGTCAGTCAACAAACAAATGTGGAATCAACCCAAGAGTGGACAAAGGACCAGAGTAGAAATTTCTCCAAAGAACATAAATGAGGGTCCATGAAGCACATGAAACAGGCTCAGGCAACAGAGCAACACAAGCCATAGCTACAAGCTAACTTTGCATACATTAGAAGAGCCACCATTTAAAAGTAAGACGCTTCAGTGAGGAGATGGAGAAAAGATAACTCTCCAGCTTTGATGTTGAGAATACAAAATGACTCCACGGCAATGTGTAAAGCAGTTCAGTGTGTCTTTAAAACTTAATCACAGCATTATCTCACAAACTGGAGATTAGGTTCTTGATGTCTACCCCAAGAAACTGATAACAGGATTCAAAGAGATACATGCTTGTGTCCATTGTATCTTGGTCCATAATAGCCAACAGATAGGAGAGGCCCACAAGTCCACCAACAAATGAGTAGTTATACAAAATGTGGTATGTGTACAGCCAATGGAATATTATAGAGCCCTAAAAAGAGTGGCAGTGGGTGAGATGGCTCCGTAAGTAAAGGCCCTTAAATCTGATGACCTGAGTTAGATAGAGTCCCAGGAACCGTGTGGTAGAAGGAGAAAACAGACTACACACCACGGCACATGCATGAACATAAATGCACACACACACACATGCACACACATGCACAAACACACACACACAAAGTCAATTAATTGATGCTTAATCAATTGTTAGTTACTATTATTTAATTATTAATTGTTAATCACTGCTTATTATTAATTTATAATTGTTAATTAGTGTTGAAATGTTTTAATTTGTAATACATGGTACAATGTGAACCTTGAAACCGTGATGGAATGCAGGCTCAGAAGGACACTGTACACTGCCCCCATTGTCCACTATGATTCTCCCCATGAGCATGTTTACACAGATAAGGAGCAGCAAGAGTCTAGCGGGAGCTGCAGGCAGCCATTGCCTCCTGGATATAGAGGGTTTCTATCTGGGATGCTGGAAAGTTCTGGAAACAGAGAGTGACAAGGACTGCACAGCACTGTGTTTACACCTTTTAAAAGGATTAAAATGTTGAGTTCCATGTTGTGTGTATTTTGCCACGACATTTAAAAAAAAATCAGTCAATGAAATGACAAATGTAGAATCGAAAAGTTAATAGGAAGCTGACAGATAAGGACAAAGAAATCTCCAAAGAAACAAAGCAAAAATATAGAGAAAGGAAAGGAGAAAGAAAAAGGCTTTACAATGAGAATTGACAAAGCTTACTATTTACATTAATCATTGCTTTCCAGAAAGCTTGAGTCAAAGGTTCATACATTTTTAATTATGTATATAGTTAATATAGTTATAACATATGTATGAGGGGAGGTTTAGTAAGAGGAGTTGTTCTTGAGACGACAAGCCACAAGATGCCACCTGGAGACCCAGGAAGACCACTAGTGTGATTCAGGCTGAATCCAATGTTCTGAGAATCTACAGGACTAGTCACCTGCCTTCCAGTCCAGTGGGGAAAAGATGGGCGGCTCCATCTCAAGAAGTAAGAAATAGTTAGATCTTCCTCCATCTCTTCATTCTATTCTGGCCCTAGACAGTTGCAGTGATGCCCGCCAGCTAGTGACATGAATCCGAAACCAAACTCTTCTAGAGACACCCTCTCTGACAAGGAATGCAAATGATGTCTGACCAGCTATCTGGGCATCGTTTAGCCTCATCAACTTGACACATAAAATTAGCCTTTGCAACATAAAAAATCATAAGAATTTCAAGAGGTGTCATGGGGATGGGTTCGTGATCAAACCAACCATTCAGTAAGCTGAAGGAGATAAGCTTCCTTATCAAAATATACCTACCAAATATCCAGTGTATCACCTGTGAATGGACTCCCACCAAGGCCACTGGTGACATCTAGAAACCATGACACAAGGGGTCACCTGGATCTGAGAGACCAGAGACAGGCTGTGCAGAAAATGACCAGGAATCATGAGATGATTAATGTTGGGGAATCGTGGGTGAGGGGGGACACACCACAGGATCCACAGCTGATGTCCAGTGAGTGGCACAGTCTATAGATGGTCAGTGCTGAAACCAATAAAAAGCCGAGCTGTCTCAGAGCCTCTAAGACTCCCAAGAAGGCAAAGTCACAAACATTTGGAGGACAGAACATCTCAGTAAACTGTCCAACAAACGTTTAAAACAGACCTTGGGCAATGAGTAGAATTTCAACAAGCCAGACTGGAAAGCGATGTGAACAGAGAGGTCTTCTGGACAAAAACCAGAAGCAAGTCAGGGGCCCTAATAAATCAAAAACAAAAACAAACAAACAAACAAACAACAACAAAACCTGCCTTAGAGGAAAATAGGCAAGGGTAACAGAACTAAGGAGGGGGTGGGGTGGGGTGATGGATAAGGGTGAGCCCTACTGTTCTAGCTGGCTGGTATGCAGGAAGGAAATAGTTAGCCAGCTATCAGACTCATGGGGATTTTCAGTATCCTGCCTTGACTTGTCCTGCGCATGCGTGTATGTTTGATAGCAGAGAAGTCAGGGCCGCTCAGTGTGTACGGGTTGCTGAGCCAAACACAATGTGGGGGTTCTTGGAAGCAGCAAGCAATCTCTATCCTAACAGTACTCAGAAGCTGTTGAGGAAGAGAGGCACTCTTCAGTAACTAAATAAACCAGAGCTGTGAGCATGGTGGACAGCCAACCCGGAAGCAATCCATCATACCACTGGGTATAAGAAACAACACAGAATTGCTGGTGCCTGCAGTACTAGATAGGGACTGGCTGGTTCTCAGAGAAGAAATCAGCCGCCCTGCAGAAAGATGGCTCACCAGCTCCTTGCTATCAGTGAAGATCTGCTGTCTATTATTACTGGATTCTGATTTTAGATAGTTCATAAATTAGAGAGGGCTAGGTGTCTCCCCACACCTTCCAGGCAGGGACCCACACATCTTTCTCCTTGACAGTACTCAGCACACAGAAAGGACCCAGGGTGCAAAGACCCTGGGAATGTTTTAGAATCTGGGCAGACAGTTCAAAACCTCGGTGTGACTAGGGCATTGTCACTACAGACCCGGCAGCCTCTTCATAAGCTTAATTATCATCTGCCAGCTTAGTTCTCATCCCACTGCAGTTAAAAATGAAAAGATTGTAGATAACTAATGAGTCACGCTGCTCCATTGGGCCAGATTCTGCATTTTTTTAAGCGTCTGTCTTCACAAGCAGAAGATAGGCAGATCCTCACTGGCGTCGTTGTTCCTGACTTTGTGGTAATTAATGGGAAATTTTCAAATTGTCTGAATATGCACTCATGTGATTTTATGTAATGGACCTTCAGAGTAGCTGTTATAATCTATCACACCCATAATGAAGGAGTTTAGGTGTGTTTATTGCCAACTTATAGAGAAAATGGCAGACTGGTGGTGATAAAAACATTTTTTGTCTCTTGGTTTCTTCCTGGTTCTAAGCGTCTGTTCAGAGTAACAGGACAGAACTTCTCCTATGAGGATGAGTGGGTTGTGTTATTTTGTTTTGTTTTGTTTCCCCTCGGGTGCAGGCTGGCTGCTCATGATTTATGGTAGTGTTTCATTACAGCCTGCTGTAAGGAAAACCATTGCTTATCCAAGAGGTAGGCTGTATGTACCCAGAAATGTTCAGGAATGAGATGGCATGTGTACAGGCATGATAGAATGCTGTTTGGGGTTTTTTTTCCCCTCCCTAGTTTCCCTAAAACAAAAGGATGCTCCAACAATTGAGGCTTAAGAGAATAGCTTGAAAATAGGGGAGTCATCCACGCTAGTCCATGTGCGCCTTTGTTATGTGCCAAGTAAAGACACAAAAGGGGAGAACAGGATTCATCCCACCTCTGCATGAATGTGGTAGACATCTGTCAGAGCAGAGGAGTTGTTGAGGAAGCAGACTGTTCCTGTAGACTTTAGGTTCCTATGCCTTAAGTCTGTTGGGTACATGGTCTAGCAAATAAAAGCTGTTCAATTAACACAGATTTTTAACCCATCTATCTAAGACGCTAAGTCATATATATTTGGAAATAATACTGATATTTGATAAATTTTTTATTTGAAGAATGCATGAACAAGAGAAGTCTTTGCAACTAGAAAACTGTTGCCAGATGATTTCCAGTCCTAAGAACATGGATATTTTGCATTTCAGTATTCTAGTTAGCTTTTATACTTCTCAAATATTATAAATGGGCAAAATTTTGTCCAGAATATTTTGAAAGACTTAAAGGAACAGCATTTCAAACAGAGAGTGCTATGGCTCACAAAGAATTTCTCAATTCAAACAAGTTTCACTTATGAAAGTGTGGATTCTCTAGATCTATGGGAGACCTTTATGCCAATGCTTTTACTTTGTGCACTTGGCTTCTTAGTGATTTAAAATATATGTTGTTTTGTTACATTAAAAGCCAATATTTGGTTGTGTTACATAGCGATCACTCAAATCTATGAGATGTTCAGCTGTGGTACTAGTGTGTCTCCTGACGCTTGTCTGCTGGCTATACTCTGCAATATAGCTGTATCAGTAGCATGGGACCTTAAAGAGGTGGTCAGGGAATGAGGTCTCTAGCCATATTAACAGATCAGCATCAACGTCCTATGGCAAGAGTGACTTTGTCATACAAAAGTCTGGGCCTTCTGTGAACTTCCTGTCTCTCAAGTGCTTACTTAACGTTCTCTCTCCTGATCTCCTCCCTAGCCCCACCACCAGTGCATCTAATGCCTTTTGTCATGTGGTGCCTTTCAGAATACAGCATGTTAAGAAGCTGCCCCCTCCACTAATGTGACCTCTCCATCTTGGATTTCCCAGCTTCTAGAAACATGAAAATCTAATTTTTTTTCTGTGTAATTACCTAGTATCTGGGATTCTGTTATAGCGACATGAAACAAACTAAGACATTCTCAAAACATGTAGTGATAATACTACGCCTAGTAGTAGAAAGAATAATAGTAACTGGTGTTGTTGTTGTTGTTGTTGCTGCTGCTGCTGCTGCTGCTTTGGTTGTAATAAAGTGTTGAATTTCATTCCCAGCACTCAGAAGGCAGAGGCAGCTGGATCTCTGTGAGTTTGGGGACAGCCTGGTCTACAGAGTGAGTTCTAGGACAGCCAGGGCTATACTCTTCGTGTTCTATTACCGTTGAGCAATTCTAGATCCCATAGATCTGGAAAAATCCACACTTGCATAAATGAAATGTGTTTGAATCTGAGGAACTCTTTGTTAGTCACAGCATTCTCTGTTCAAAATGTTATTCCTTTAAGTTCTTTCAAAACACACTGGACAAAATGTTGCATATTTATAATATTTAAGAGATAAATCCATGAATTCCTACCTGTTTACCAGTTGGTGGATATTCTGGCAACTGTGATTAAAGATACCATGAACTGATTTTGTAAATGTTTTCGTGGATGTGAGTTGTCTTTTAGGATATATGCCTATGGACTAGCTGTATCATGTATGAAGGGAATATTAGGTACTCTTCTCATTACTGGACTAATACCTTAGAGAAACAAATTAAGAAGCCATATTCATCTCTGGTGACAGCTTCACGACAGAGACACCATGGCATTGCTTCTGGAGGCCAAGTGACTACTGTTCTTGGCTATGGAATCACTGGGCAGCTCCCTCACAACATGGTACCTTACCCATAAGCAGAGACGTCTGGCTAGAAATGGTTAACTCTACCCTCTAGTCCAGCAACCTTATGTCAGCCAGCTGAGCCCCATGCCCCAGAGGTTCCACAACCTCCAAAACCAGTACTACCAACTAGAGACAGTAATTCAAACGCACGAGTCCACGGAGGACATGCTTAACTTCTTAAGAAACTAGTGAGCCTGAAAGCACTACTATTTTTATGCCTTATGAAATTTCAGAAGCAAACTTGCCAATTTTTGATGTTGTGGCAAAGGTTGTTGGTTTTAGACAAGGTCTTGCTATGGAGCCCAGGCTACCCTCATGAGCCTCCTATGACACCTTCATCAGTGAAAAATTACATTTGCACACTACTGTGTGTGGCAAATCTTTTTCTTTTTAAAATAATAGATGAATACTAGTTTCTTTTTGCAACTGCCCTTTTGTGTCCCTGATGGCCAATCACATCAGTCATCCTTATTTACCTGCTGCTCTTTCAAGTGTTCAGTTTGTCTATTTGACGTTAGGTTGTTTGTCTTTTCTTGCTGGGTTGTAGGTGCTCCATGCAAATCTTCTATGAAAGTCCTTTATCAGATACATGCATAGAAAATATTCCCTTACACACTGGAGGTTATGCTTATTTGATGGTGTTTTTTTAGAGGGTGAATATTTTCAATTGTGATAAAATTCAATATAACATTTTTTTTATTATGTGGCTTGTACTGGCTAGTTTTGTGTGTCAGCTTGACACAGGCTGCAGTTATCACAGAGAAGGGAGCTTCAGTTGGGGAAGTGCCTCCATGAGATCCAGCTGTGGGGCATTTTCTCAATTAGTGATCAAGGAGGTAGGGCCCCTTGTGGGTGGTGCCATCCCTGGGCCGGAAGTCTTGAGTTCTATAAGAGAACAGGCCAAGCAAGCCAGGAGGAGAAGCAAGCCAGCAAGGAACATCTCTCCATGGCCTCTGCATCAGCTCCTGCTTCCTGACCTGCTTGAGTTCCAGTCCTGACTTCCTTGGTGATCAACAACCATGTGGAAGTAAGCCATATAAACCCTTTCCTCCCCAACTTGTTTCTTGGTCATGACGTTTGTGTAGGAATAGAAACCCTGACTAAGACATGGCTCAAGGGTTGTTTTTTTGTTTTTTTATATATTTTTTTGTTGTTTTGTTTTTGTATCAGAGAAGTGTATGTATTCCTAAAAGTCATAGAAACTTGTCCCTATGTTCTCTCCTATTTTTATAGTTTAAACTTTGCTACTTGGTTACTTTATGGGTTCATAATGCATGGCATGGCTCTGTATGCTTTTCTTTTTTTGGGCTGTTCTTTGTGCTAGTTGCCTTAATTGTCAACTTGAAACCATCTGGAGGAACCTGAGAAGAGATTTCCCAGATCAGACTGGCCTGTGGATGTCTATGGAGCACTAGCTTACTTGTTAATTGATGCAGATAATAGTCCACTGGAGGGGGGAGGGGGAGGGGGAGGGGAGGGGCATCGTTCCGTCCGGCAGGTGGTCCTGAGCTGTATAAGGAAGTTAGCTAAGGATGATGCCAGCAACCAGCATTCTCCCACTGTGTCTGCTTCAAGTTCCTGCCTGCATGTCTTCCCTGACTCCCCTCAATGATGGACTGTAACCTGGGAGTGTAAGTCAAATAAACCCTTTCCACCTAGGGTTGCTTTTGGTGACAGCATTTGTCAAGCAACAGAAAGGAAGCTATAACATCTATCTACTCTCAAAGATGGCTACAACCTAGGGTAAAAGTGCTGTATTGTGCGGTTTCGCCTCAGCTCCTCCGAGGCTTGATTCCATCATCATCTGGCATCCAGTGTGGCTGGTGGACAATCAACGGTCCATACAAGCGCTATTTGTCCTGTTAGTAACCCATGCTGCTCTCGGATGCCTTTTACTTCTTTATTCTTGTTATTTATTCAGCAGTTTAGCTGAAAGGGACACAAGGCACGCCTGTGGTTTTGTTCTGCTTGACAAAATGGCTACCGAGACAAATTCATGTTTAAATTTAATTCTAGAAAAGTCTCAGCCACCATTTCTTTCAAACATTGCCTATCTCTCCTCCTCCTTCTTGCTTTCAGAATTATTAATTATATTAACTAATAATTTTTCAATTTACCTTCCCTGTCTCTTACTGTGGTTTGAATATGAAGTGTTCATATTCAAGTGTTGAAATCTTGGTCTGCAGCTGCAGTGGAAGAGTGCTAGAAACAAAGAGGTGGGGCCGAACTGAAAGAAGAAGGTGTCTGGGGTACCTATCTTTAAGGTTGTACCTGGTCTTTCTCTTCCTACCTCTGTTCCTCCTGTCCATCATGAAGCAAGTACCCTCTGTCACACGTTCTCATCACTATGACACTCTGGTGTGTAATGTGTAAATGAATTATATGTTCTAGCTAGCCCATATAAAATACACAAAATCATAGTATGTTATTTACAAGCTGTAAGCCTAGGTTGGGCAGGTTTTGGAACTATTCTAGCTTACATCCCAGCCACATATGCCTTGATACTTGCTGTTTGAGTATCCCTCGGGTTATCCTGAGGGTCCATTTTTCCTGGCCATATGCTCATGGCCCATCTCCTCTCCTAGCAGCCTCCTCCTCTCTCCTTCTCCCTGGTCTCTCCTGAGACCCCTGACTCAATCCTTAATTCCCACTATTCTCTCTATACTGCCTAATGACAGGATCTAGCCTTTTATTAATCAATTAACTTTAAATTGGGGAGCAAGGTTTACATAACGAAAGTTGGTATGTATGGGAATGAGCTTGACTTGGAGCAACCAGATATTGGGGTACAGAATTTAGCATTTGAATACATAGCAGCCCTAGACCAACCCCACAACTCTGGTGTGTCATAGACTCAGAATTAATGAAGCCAAGGAATATAGTCTTTCTTAAACTAAAAAACAAACCCTTTCTAGTTTTTTATGTCAAGTATTTTGTTATAGTGACAACAAATCAGACTAAATTTCTCTTTATGCTTCACCTTTTTCCTTCTCATTGGGCATTGTAGGTGACAGGTAAAACTTTTGCATTCCATTTCAACTTTTTCAATGACTTGCAGTTCAGCATTTCATTTTAAGATTAATTCTTTGCTTTGAATGCTAAAACTTCCATTTCCAAGACTTCTGATGGCTTTTTACCTATAACCACCTATTATTGATGAGGTTACCTACTAAATTTGTGTTTTTAAGTTTCACTGTATAATATTTAAGGTAGTAAGATATTACTACCTTATTTATTTTTTAAAATAAATTTTAAAATAAAATAAATTTTAAAGTAAATATTTATTTTAAAATAAATTTTGGATTCATACATATATTTTGGACACATACATAAATTCTTTAATTTTTATCTCAGAGTTCATGCTGCCTGGGCATTGCCTATCTGAAGTCACTCCAACACTCATGAACAGAGAGCACAGTTGCTCTAGAGAAGCATTGTACCCTGCCAATAGACGGTGACTGGTCTAAGGCAGTCTTGACTATTCTCCTTCACCACAATTTCAATTTCCCCACTTCCCTGAGCCAAGTAGAGTCAGGAAGACATAGCCCAGCCAACACTACAAGATGTAACGGAGATTATATCTGGCAGTTTCTGGGGACACAGGGCTGGGGATACCTGAAGACACAGCAGTCAACCAACAGCAGACTCCACAGAAGAGAGGACAAGAGAGAGATCCTTGTTGGCACCACTAAGCAGCTAAACCAAGCCTTCTGTGCTCTTGTTCTTGATGGATTCGAAGTATATGTGTGGCCAAGGCCACAACTTCTTGCTGATAAAATCATTTCTAACTGGGAAGGAGGATTCTTCCCCTCCTCAACTTGGCTCTTGGAAGATCTGCAGCTCAGAAATATGGCCTCACCTTTGAAGGTCTTTCTTGTACCCGACTTTAAGTCAAGACACGTGGTATACATGCCAGCCATACAATCACCACTGTTTCCTCTCTCTGCATGTCGATATCACTATTGCCTCTCTCCATTACATGGGAAGCTCTGCTTCCATTCTTTGCCACGTGGGCACCCACTATTTTCTCTCTCTATCAGAGAGAAACAACATGCTAGCTGCTGAAAGCCCATGTGGTCTACTGGAGTCTTCTCAGCTTCTGTCATGTACATAGAAGCCCATGCCCATGACTGGCTTAAGAAGAAGAGCGCAGGGTGTGGCCCACGGCTTTTCTCGGCTCCACGCACAGCTTGCAATGTCAGGCCCAGCTCTTTCTTTCACCAGTGTCAATGCCACCACCTCACATCCCCAGAACTCTAAGCTCAGCCCACACTCTGCCATGGGACTCCCCCAACTCTGGACATAAATTTGCCTCTTTCCTTTAGCACGGCTGTGCGGCACTAACTCCTGTCTCTAGAGTTTGTTCCTAATTCCCATACTGAACAAAAGGAAAACTTCTGTAGGTGTCTGCTTGGACTTCTTTTCCATCCGAATGCAATTTTAAATTGTGGCATTTGAGCTTATTACAAATAGGCTTACGCTTGGAAAAGCTCAGAATCACAAAAGAATATAAAAGCAACAGAGACTCTATTCCACCACGGCTGTTCATGTTTGAAGCAGTGCTCCCCAGCCGTCTCAGTTCTGGCTTGTGATGTCCTGACATTAATGTAATAGACGAGGTTATGTCTTTCCTTATTATTGAAGTTCTATATTGACTCGAGACAGTTCTACAGAGGTGGGTAGATGATATAAACAAATCCTATGCATCTACCATAACTTCCCTAATTCCCCAATTATGGAGCTGTAAATCTGTATCTCCTCTACATAATGTTGCATGATAAATATTTTAAGATTTCCTTAGGAAAAACTCCTAGAAGTAGAATTACTTAGACAATGGATATAAACATTTTAAATACATATACAAACACATATCTATTGCCAAGGCATTCTCTCAACAAATGTTCATCCTCACAAACCCTGAGCATAGTAATGTTTCAAGCTTGCCAGTTTGATAGACAAAAAAAAAAAAAACCCTCAGTGTTCATTTAATTTACATTTCTTTGATACTCATAAGTTTGAGCATTTTTCATATGGTAATTAGCCATTTGTCTTTCCTCCCAGTGCATTTTAAATAAGATTGTATTTACTTAGAACTTTGCAGAGACCGTCATTTCACAAATCAAATTAAGATTCCTTTTTATGCCCAGTAAGTATATAAAGCCTCTGAGCGGTTTGTGTTGATATCTGTTTCATAACGGGCAGCTCCTTTGCAAGTTGAAATGGCATCTTCAAGTTGCGCCAGGTCCAAGTGCTAATTAGACTCTCTCTAGGTAATTTACATCCACAGATGAAGGAGTATAAAGCTATGCATATAAACATAAGTGACCAAGTTACATATGTGCATATCTGCATGTATTCTTGTGCCGTTGTGGATATATGTATATACACACATCTGCACAAATAATACATACACATACACACACTTAGCCACAGATAGAAATAAATTATTTTTAATCTGGAAACTTCAACATAATTAGATATTTCCATAATCCCCGATCCTATACAAACCCACCTTGAAACTGATTCAAACACCATTAATGATACACTGATTTGGAAATTTTCCATTTTGTGTTGTAAACCTTGGATGAGGCTTTAGCTATAATTTGGAATAGACTAAAGAGAATTGTCATGTCATTGAATAAATAGTCACAGCATTGAGGGGTCAGGGGAATGGCTCAGTTGGTTAAGTGCTGGCTGGACAGTGAAGCCCGAGAAGCCTAGCTCACACCCCTCCACGTCAACATAATCAGCCATGGTAGCACATTTCAGTAATCTCAGTGGGGTACAGGACTGAGCCCAAGGAAGGCTTATTGATCCCTAGTAGTTATCGGTCGGTCAGATTGGTGCAAGAGACCCTACGTCAAAAGCTAAGATGGAAAATGATCAAGGAAGGCATCCAAAATCAAACTCTGATCGCTACACATATGTGTACATAATTTCATGTATATCCATACACATATATACATATATACTCAAATATATATTTTATATATATGCAAATATACATATATATGTATATATACATATATATCATACACATGAGACACAGGTTTATATTTTAATGCTGGAGTACTGAAATATGTTTGCAGAAGCTGAAATATTCCAAAGAACAAATAGTAGGAAATGGGCCTAATAGTTGGTAGATTTCAAATTGAGTTGTGAAGAGATAGGTCCTCCTCTGTAGAAAAGCAAGAAAAATCTTGTCTAAGACTATAGAGGAAATTGGAATGTATAAGAACCAGAAGAGACTGGGGTGGAATACTGAATGAGTGGATCCTTGTACATGACCCTAAGTATATCTGCAGATGGTGGGGCTGAAAACAGTAGTTCTGTGGCTAAGGAGATGGCTCAGTCAGTGTCTGCTGAGCAAGCCAGAAGACCTAAGTTTGATCCATAGCACCCACAGAAAAGTCAGGTGTGGTGGTGTATGTCCATAACTGTAGTACTGGGGCAGAGGGCAAAGGCAAGAGGATCCTTGGAGCTCACTGGCCAACCAGCCAAGCCAAATAGATAAGCTACAGATTCAGCGGAAGACCCTGACTTTAAAAACAGGAATAAAAATGGTATAGGGGTACATCCAGATTTGACCTCTGACCTCTATACACATGCACATACACAAACAAATGTATCCACGTACACACACACGAAGTCAGTGTATCAACTAACATATGAGGAGTGCTCAGTTACTCAGTAATAAGGTCATTGTTACTAGCAATGGTAACATGAGACAACCAGAAGACTGAACACAGGACACAATAACTGTCATAGGAAATGTGGTAGGGATGGGGTGGGGCCAGATAGCAACACTTAAGGCAGCTTAGTGCCTTCCAGGTTGATGGGCATAGCGTGCTGGGGACACACCAAAGGTCTCTCTCACCTCCACGATCAATACAACATTCAGGAAGCCATTAACTCAGAATTAGGCTTGTTGATTTATTTGTGTGTGTGTGTGTGTGTGTGTGTGTGTGTGTGTATGTGTGTGTGTGTGCATGTACACATGAAAGCTAGTGATCAACCTCAGTGTTCTTCAGAACCCAGCCATCTTTCCTTTGTAAAAAAAAGTCTTTCATTAGCTAGACTCACTAGTCAGCAAGACCCAGTTCTGGGATTACGAGCAAATACCACTGCACCCAGATTGTTTAGATGAACTCTAGAGATCAACCTCATGTCCATAAGCAAGGGTTTTATTGACATTTATTTATTTTTCAGCCTCTATCTAATGTTGTATTTTGTTATTCCTTCCTCCAGTCAGTACACACTAACGAGGTAAGTATGCATCAAGTCAGGCCAAGTTCTTTGTTTTTTTAATATTGAGACAGGGTCGGACTGTGTGGCTCCTGGCTAGCCTGGAACTCTGTATGTAGATCAGGCTGGGCTTTGAACTCACAGAGCTCTTCCCACCCCCCAACCTCCTGAGTGCTGGGGTTAAAAGTGACCACCACACACCCAGCGTGGGCTAAGTTTTATACCCTCAGTGAAGATGTGGGGAAATCATACTGAAAACGGAGATGAATATTTGACCTGGTATTGAGATGGCTATTTAAATGCATTGCTCCATCATTACAAAAGTGTCAGGGAAGGAAGCAAGAACTTACTCTACTTTTTATGAAAAAAAAAAAAAAATCTAACTATTCCTTAACACTTTTCTCATGTCTTCATAGCAAATTACAAATTCTCTCTCTGGGTATTCTCTTATGAGTAGGCCCGGCTAAATGGAAGCCTGAGGTGTCTGTCAGTTTCAAGCTAACCTCACTCACCTGTAGTCGTGATTTTTGTGAGTAAAATGCAGTTTGGATGCTTCTTAAATAGGAAGGAGTCATGTTGGAGTCTCAGGAAGGACTATGTATATAATAGAGTTCAATTTTGTGCCCTAAGCTGTGTCACCGCTGCAAGACAGCACTGACATCAATGACAACTGTTTCATGTCTGGCAGGATAATTATGACAGGTACACATGGTCAAGTCACACATACCCGATATAGTTATGGATAATTACCCTTATGTATATAGTTACAGGCAAACAACACATATGGTTTTAATATGCATGCCACTGAGCTATATGTGGAGAGGAAGACCCACGGCTTAATATGCAGTATGTGTGCACCTTTTATCTCCCGCATGGGGTCCTTTTTCTTTTTCCTTTGTGGGTTTGATGCTCTTATTTGAAATGAGAAGAAGACCCTTTCCATCACAGGACCTTGACATCCTGTGAGCCGTGTGTTTACCACTGCTCTTCTAGCTTCTACTGCGGGCCTCATCTCTGAAGCTTGAGTCTCTAATCTTGTAAGGAACAGGATTGCACCCGGTGGTACTTAATGAGTCTGTCTTTCCTTCTTCCTTCCTTCCTTCCTTTTTTTGTTGATTAGCCAATATCTGTCTTATCGTTGCAGCTTTAAGTGGACCTCCTTTCCACACAAAAACAAAGCCAATGTATGTAAAGTAAAGTTTGGAGTCAGAAGCCCTATAACTTAGTCAGGGTTTCTATTCCTGCACAAAACATCATGACCAAGACGCAAGCTGGGGAGGAAAGGGCTTATTCAGCTTACGCTTCCACATTGCTGTTGACCACCAAAGGGAGTCAGGACTGGCGCTCAAGTGGGTCAGGAAGCAGGAGCTGATGCAGAGGCCATGGAGGGATGTTCCTTACTGGCTTGCTTCCCCTGGCTTGCTCAGCTTTCTTTGTTATAGAACCTAAGACTACCAGCCCAGGGATGGCACCCCCACAAGGGGCCCTCCCTGCTTGATCAGTAATTGAGAAAATGCCTTGCAGTTGGATTTCATGGAGGCGATTCCTCAACTAAAGCTCCTTTCTCTGTGATAACTCCAACTTGGGTCAAGTTAACACAGAAAACCAGCCAGTACGCCCTAGCAACCAGCCTGGATTTCATTTCATCTGCCTCTACACCCTAGCTAGCAGACCTAGCTATCTCCTACTCCAGTGTTCAAGCCCTCTAGCCTTCTGAGCATGTCCCCGGTGGCACACAGCTAGTTCTATGGCCTGCTTGCTTTGATGGCTTATGTTGCATCCACCATTCTAGCTTAGCCCCCAATCTCCCCATTTCTGATGATCTTGGACTTGCCTTGTTCCCTCACATAGTGACCACAGATAATCCCAAGTGGTCAGACAGTTTGGAGCATTGCTAGGTATAGGGTCCAATCACAGAAAAGTTCTATGAACATTAAAGGTAAGAGCATCCTGGATGGGCTAGAACAGGTGAGATCTGACCTGGTCATCTGCAAGATGGGCACAGTACTAGGACTAGGGCAGAAAACCAAGCCTCTGCGTGGTTCAGTGAAGAGGCTGCATACAGAGCCAGGAGCCCAAAGATGAGCCTAATGTGTATCTATCTCAAGCCAAAGATCCAGCCCCAGCCCCAGTAGAGGTCCATGTTAGTCAGAGAAGCCCACCCAAGATTGTCTGTGAGCACACATATAAGAGGTATTAGGTAACATGGCCCAGAAGGAGACCCAAGAATCTGAGTCCTGCGAGTATTGGGAACAGGACAAGATGGACCTTGGAATACACACTCTGGCAGGGTGTTCAAAGGTACAATCTAAGAAACAAAAATAGATGAGGCTATGTCTCCACAGAGGTCCCCACCAAAAAGGGACTGAAGGACTGGGTCAGAGCAGAGGGGAGACACCCAGGGCAGGTGAGTTGGATGCAGAAGAGGCACTAACATGGCCATTGAGGATGTGTCCCATAACTAGGTCAGACTGATATCTGAAGGTCCCATGCTCCCCACTGAGAGCCTCTGTGAGGTCAGAGCCCAACCATCCTATACCCCAACAGATATTCAAGAATGGGACTCAAACCTAGGAGTGCTTGGATTTCCCTATGGATCTTTGCTCTGCCAGGAAAGGCACCTTCACTAAAACACGAGAACGTGAGGAGCTGGTGAGAACCAAGAAGATGTTATTAGCTCACCAGCTCTCTGCACAGTTGGCAAGCAAACCTGTTACAAGGCCAGGACTTCAGGGCTGGCTGATACCCTAGATGTCACTAATGTCCCCTCGGAGGTCTAGACCAGCAAGAAATGTAGGAAACTTGATAGGACACACACAAAAAAAAATGTAATTAGAAGTGCAGGGGTAGAGGATGGCTGCCAAGGAGCCACAGGCTGGAAGGTAGAGTTGGCTCTAGTACTTGGGGACCTGTAGTCCCACCTGAACCTGTCACCTGGTGAGGGTGCTGTTGAGGATGTGTCTGCTCACAGTCAGTATGGGTCCTATGTGTCACTGTCCCATCTTCTCCACTGTGTGGAGAGGACAAAGGGACTCCTGTTCAAGGCATTTAGTCGTTTATCCCTATGTGCTTTTGACTCTGTGATCATTTGCAGTTAATTTTTTTTTTTAACCAGAGAGTGATGACCACTATCTACCTGTTCAGTAAGCCCATCTCTCAAACTGTGACTATCCAAAATTTACATCTGGCCTTTTAACTGAACTTCAGCTCAACCTAGGGCATACCTCTGAAGAGTCTGACAGGTTGGCTCCCCTTAATTCAATATCTATCTCTGCAAATACCTATTTCTCCATGGGCAACCAACTGGACAGGCACAGGGGATGCTAACTGTTGGCTATTGATGTGACCCTCAGAGCGCTGACACCATCCAAGTCTGCCCAGGAGGAACAAAGAAAACTCATATACTAAGAAGCTGCCACAGCCTCAAGGGTGGCATTCAGCTGCCCAGGACTGCTGGGTTCCTAGTGTCTGAGATGTTTCATTTCGTGGGGAAGGGAGACATGATATAGACCCACCGTCTCCGCTGAAGTACTTTGACAAACTGCTCTCATATTCTCTGGCACAATTCCTTTTAAAACAGAAAAGAGGAGGAGGAGGAGGAGGAGGAGGAGGAGGAGGAGGAGGAGGAGGAGGAGGAGGAGGAGGAGGAGGACGAGGACGAGGACGAGGACGAGGACGAGGACAAGGAGGACGAGGACAAGGAGGACGAGGACAAGGAGGACGAGGAGGAGGAGGAAGAAGAAGAAGGAGGAGGAGGAGGAGGAGGAGGAGAAGGAGAAGAAGAAGGAGAAGAAGGAGAAGAAGGAGAAGAAGGAGAAGAAGGAGAAGAAGGAGAAGAAGGGGAAGAAGGGGAAGAAGGGGAAGAAGGGGAAGAAGGGGAAGAAGGGGAAGAAGGGGAAGAAGGAGAAGAAGGAGAAGAAGGAGAAGAAGGAGAAGAAGGAGAAAAGGGGGTGGGGAGAAGCAGTATCCTTTATACTGTCCTTAAGCCCTGGGAGTTGAGGTTAAAGAAAAGCCGCTGACTCTGTCGACCTTCGCTCCGGGTGTCCAGGGGCTGGGAAGAAGGAGTTGTTGTATTTGAGTCTTGTGTGGGTCCTAATAGCTGAGCTTTGCCTGGCACTTCCTATATTTTCTTTCAAACTTGCCATTTTGCTGCTGCAGCTGGGCCTGTCAGTTTTCAGTACTAATGGGTTGTGATGGGGTTTCAGGGGAAGCGAGCAATCAATGCCTGGGAAAAATGGCGGGGGTGCAGGGGGCCCGTCACGACTGACATGGCTGGGAATGGAAGTACAGCGGCTCTCTTTTACAGAAAAACAGTCAAGGAAATTCTATGCGGTGGGGGTTTTTTTTTTCTGATTTTTTTTTTCATTTCTTTTCTTTTTTGAAATTAGTATAGATTTTTTTTGTCCTTTGAGGATTGAGCTGTCTGCCCTTCCCCTAATTTAAGTTTGGCCATCGAGATCGCAGTCTCTGGTTTTTACATAACCAATTTATGGTATGGTTAAGTGGTAATTCGTGTTGTGAGTAGTGCTTATTTCTTGCAGGCAGAGGAAATGAGGTAGAGGACTGTCTCTTGGAACACAGACACGGAAGAAATGGCACGGAGAGGCGGGGGTTACCACGAGAAGCAGACACTGCTAGAAAAAAATAATAATAACTCATTTCGACCCCAGAGTCTCGTGACAGGAGATGCCATTTCAGTGACACTCAGAGTGGAGATGCTAATGTGAAAAATATCAATGCCTGGCTACAGTCTACACCCAGGACAAGAAAACTTATTGAAAATGTTGCTGCTAATAATTCAGAGACACCCTCTTATGACTCTGGTGTCAGAATGTGAGAATGATGGTTGATGCATAGATTCCTTTATTCGGGTTATCTATCAGGCAGAAGATACAAGAACAGAAGGCCTCACCAGTCTCAAGCAGTGTTACCTGTGTTGGGGAAATGTTCTCTAAATGAAGGTTTATTGTTCTTACTTGTGCGGATTACATTTCTGCCAGCTATCCTAACACTGTTGAGCAAAATGATCCTGAGCTGACTTAATTCAACATATGAATCCCCGATTGTTAGGTAACTCGGGGATAACATCCTGACCTGTTTGCTTGGTAAATCCAAATCTGCATGGATCAAGGTTAGCTTAAAACAGCAGCTCTCAATCTGTGGTCTCAACCCCATTGAGGGTAAAATATCAGATATCTATGTTACAACTCAGAAACAGTACCAAAATTACAGTTATGAAGCCACAACAAAAAATAATTTTATGGTCGAGGGGGTCACCACAGCATGAGGAACTGTAATAAAGGGTTGCAGCTTCGGGAAGGTTGAGAACCACTGTCTTAAAGCAAGAATCATCTCTATTTATCTTTCCACTTAAAAAATCCAAAAACTCAGTTACAGAGAAAAATGTGAGCAGAAATTAAAGTCGAGGTAACGTGCACAGCTCTGCCAGCCCCCAAGTCCCTCCCTCTGGGCTTTAGCCCCGCCCACATTGCCAGGTTTAGTCGGGCAATTAATACCCATAATGCTATCCTTTTTGTCTCATCAGAGTTGTAATAACCCAGAGCATTTTCATGAGAGTAAAATAACACATTTATTCTTTTCTCATAAAACAGCACCAGAAAGATAGAGTACCTGTGCTTTTCCTGTTCCTCCTGCTACAACCACAGACACGGGATGTTAGATACACTTGTGCATTTATATAAATCGAACACAAGGTGAAAGGGTAGTGGAGAGAGTGAGGCAGAACTGAAGCATGAGCTGGGGCATCTGGACTGGAAGCATTGAGTTGTGGGCAGAGGGGACAATCTGTGACATCTATTTCTACTTTTACCTCCTACCTTCCAAATCTAGAACTGAGGAAGCTGACAACCTCCCAGGACCAATGGGTAGGAGCTGCTCCTCCTCCTCCTCCTCCTCCTCCTCCTCCTCCTCCTCCTCCTCCTCTTCCTCCCAAAGCTCACCCTATAACTAAAGGACGTGGGAGCAGCTGAGCACCACAAAGACGTCTATCCAATAATCACTCACCCCCACTGAACCACCATGCAAAAGCTGGTCCCACCGTGCTACAGAAGCCTAGGCCTCCAGTTTTTGAGGTGCTGAAGTACCTCTATATCCCCATAGTATAGAATCAGAGAAGACCAAGTTAGAAGCCAGGGCCGCTCAACACCCACCCATTTATAAAACTGCTTGAAACAAGTGAAGAAGCAGAAGGCCCCAAGACAGTGGGGGATGGACAATAATTCTATACACACAAAGGAAAACTTAGAATAGATCACTTCTCAGTAGACATAAACCATCTCAGATAACCCAATATTAAGAGGTAATTCAAACAGTCCTATTGTTACCCCAAAACACTGGCATCTTCCCCCCCCCCCCACTTATCGAGAAGATGTCTCTTGTGCCTAGATGGACTCACTGCAAAATTGTACTAAATTTGAAAAAAAATTCATCCGAATTTGACATAATCTCCTCCAAAAAGTAAGAGATGAGGGAACACTTCCCAAATTGTTTGGGGGAAGCCAGTACCAAAACCAGAAAGCAACAATACAGGGAAAAATGGGAGGAGGAAGAGGAGGAGGAGGAGGAGGAGGAGGAGGAGGAGGAGGAGGAGGAGGAGAAAGAAGAGGAGGGGAAGGAATAGGGAAGGGAGGGAGGTGGAGGAAAGGTAAAGAGATGAAGGGAGATAGGGAGAAAGAAAAGGAGGAAGAGAGGAAGAGAAGAAAGGAGGAAAGAAAGTAGGGAGAGATGAAGGACATCAGACCAATATCACTTATGTGCATAAACACTAAGGTCTTTAACAAAATTCTAGCAAATAGAACTCAAAAGTATATTTAAAGTTCCATAGACCTGACCAAATACAGTTTATCCGAGGGGTTCATGCCTAGTTCAATATTCAAGGATCGTTGTAATTCTCCATTAACAAGATAAGGGGAGCAGTGCAAGAGCCTATCAACTGGTACAGAAAAAGCATTTGGGGTGGGAGTGGGGATGCCATATTCATTCATTGTAAAGAAGAGACTCAAGAGCAAAATTATTCCACTAAGTCCCATCTTCTGTGACTAACTCCCATCCTCTCTCCTTTACTCTCTCTGTAGTGTTGGGTAAATTCATCTCCCTTCAGTTTCCTCTTTGGAAGCAAGGGGAGCTAGCACCCAACTCACTGGGCTGCTCTTCAACCAACTTTGGGTTGAAAATATTGGATGGGAACCTTTATATCTGCACTGAACATGCACACCTTTTTCTTGTGAATGGCCCCTAAACAACACACTATAATAACTATTTGTGCACAATTTATACCACATTAAGTACTTATTACAGGTAATCTGCAGATGAACTCATGTGCATGAGATGTATATGTGTAGGTCAGAAAAAAATACTACATCATGTTCTAAAAGGGATTTGATCGTCCTTGGACCTCAGGATCTATGGGTTCCCAGAACCCGAGAATACCAAAGATGCTCTTCTTTTCACACTTCAGGGTTGTTCCCCTGCCTCCCTAATGTGATGCTCTAGGGCTGCCCTGTTCCCTCTGTGTTCTGAGCTCTGTATGCCTGTCTCTGCATCCTGCATCTGGGTTCTCCAAGCACAGCCTGGAGAAGGAGAAACCTCATGGCTCTGGCAAGGAAAAACCTCTCAGTTTGGTATCCTAGTTCAGCTTAGACTGTGCTGCTCCTGTTGCCCAGCGAGACCTGAAGATCTTCCCTAGTAGAGGGTCTTAGAAGATTCAGTATTTAGTCTTTTAGATTTATCACCATGTAGACCATAAAGTTGAAAACTATTGGCTAGATAAATATCTATTGGCACCCCAGGTCAAGCAGACCTGAAAAGGCATGCCCAGAAATGTACACACACTCCAAACAACCAAAATTCTAGGTAAACTTCCTAATGAACACTCAAAAACAGAAAGAAAGGGAAAGAGATGAGCGGACACAGGAACCAAACAAGTGACAAGAGGATTGTAAGCAGATATAAGACTTGGGTCACAAGTGTAATGCCTGTGCAGAAAAGAGGGTGAAGAGTCCAGCCCCTGCAACATAGGAAGCTAAAACTACACCCCTGTATAAAACCAGAGGCCTCAAAGCTTTGCTAAGACTTAACAATGAATTCAGAAGTTCAGCAAAGAAGCCTAGGATCAGCTTAGGGCAGTGACTAAACAAAAAAAAAAAAAAAAAAAAAAAAAAACAAAGCCACAGCTGGAGGGCTGTGCCCATTGTATACATGAGGCAGTGTTCACTTCCTAATTGACTTCATAACAAGAAAATCACTGTGAGTAAGTTAATTTTAAAAATACACATGGCGATCGCACTCTGGGTATACTGCTATAAGGAGTAAAAATGGGATCTCAAAAAAGACCTGTGCACCTACATTCATAGAAGCATGACTCATGCCAACCAAGAGGCCAAAAAAAAAAAAAACAAAAATCAAGCATCCAGCAGTGGGTGAGCAGGTGAAAATGATGCAGGGTTTATGACTGAGGGATAGCATTCAAGCTTCAGGGGAAGGGAATTCCTTCACAGACCGCGATGAGGATGAATCTTAAGGACGTTAAAGTACACGAAAAGAAGCCACAAGTGAGAAGATGCTGTATGATTCACATCTATGAGGGGCCTGGAGTTCAACTCACTAAAATCAAAATCAGAATGGCAGTTTGTAGGGCCTGAGAAGAAGAGGGAAGTGGAGCTATTGTTAAACAGACATAAAGTTTGAGTTCAGCAAGAGGAAAACAGTCTGAAAATTAGCTGCCCACGAGTAGTCAACACTACTGAACTACATGCTTAAGAGATGTCAACATGGCAATTTATGTCAGATGTATCTGAACGTAATTTCTGTAGGTTTTAAATTTTTTTTACATGTATGTGTATATGCATCTGCTTATCTGTATGTGCACCGTGTGTGTGTGTGTGTGTGTGTGTGTGTGTGTGTGTGTGTGTGTGCTATGCCTGCAAAAGCCAGGAGAGGACATTTATATCTCCTGAAACTAGAGTTACAGGTGATTGGGAGCCACCCTGGGGGTGCTGGGAGCCCAAACTGGGTCCCAAGAACGGCTCATAAGCACCGAGCCATCTCTACAGTCCCTAAACATATTTTTATTTAAAATTTCTTTTCACATAAACCCATAAGGCCCCAAAAGGGTAAATGATAAACAAGACAATCTAGACAAGAAGTCAGTCAGAAATCTGTCATTCCAAGAAAACAACGCCTTGAACTCCCAGAAAAGCTCATGAGCAAGGATGAGCTCACATGCAAGGATGGCCAACACTATGGGGGAAATGAGGTATCAAGACAAGAAATCATCAGAGACACGGAGGAGAAAGAAAAATCATCCTCCAAACATATCGACAATAATCAGAGATAAGGTAAAGCAAATTCCCTATACATGATGTAAACAATAATCCACAGGTATTCATAGCCTGAGGTGACAGAAGAGTGGGCAGGTTGGAAAAGGGAAAAAAGAAAAGGAAAACAGGATGAGAATTCTTTGCACAAGATACACTATGGTTTCCATTTTTAAAAACGGTTGGTGGAACAAACATGGCTAATTCATGGGACGAAGTGGGAGACATGTTTTATTGATGGCCAGAGCCATTTCCCAGCCAACTGTATGGGTTATGAAGCATGACACCTTACCCATTCTACTGCAAAACACAGAATAGCACCAAAGCCTCCCTCTGCCCCTTCTCAGACTTTGCGTCAGGCTCTCTGTATCTGTCCCAAAGACACAGGAACGAGATGGCTGAGATCCTTCCTTCCTCGTCTGCTTCTTGGCATTATTGGACGGTGCTCCCTAGAAGCTGGTAGACAAAAACAAATCCAAACATTGATTCATATTTTCATAAAGAAGGCAGAGACGGCTGAGAGTAATGCTTGGTTTTCAGCGAGGCCTCTCTGGAAAGCGGCAGTTAAGCTGAGCAGGTGAGGAGGTGAGATAGCTTTGTTTGAAGAACACCAGGAGAACCAACCGAGGGCGGCCGTTCAGAGGAAAAAGAAGCAGGAGTCCTTGGACTGTCGCTCAGGGAAGGCTAATGGGCATCCTTCAACCACGGCGTGTTAGATGCCACGCCAGAGGATCATGTGACACAATATAAACCCCACCTTCTTCCCAGTTTCCTGGTACAGTGGCACGAAAGCCTTGGGCCCTCCAGTGGTTTGCTTTCTTCTAGGTTTCCGGTGGCCCCGTGGAGCTTCAGAACGATCACTGGTCACAGGAAAGATCAAGGCATAATGAGACTGGGAATCTTCAGCACTCCTGGCTTCTCAAGGGAGGAGCCGAAGCTAAGTGGATAGCCACTAGTCACTGACTTAGTCGTTTATGCCTACATAACCAAGCCTCCCCAAAACTGAATGAAAGGACTGGATTCCAAGAATTTCCAGGTCCCTGAACATGAGAAGGTTTCTAAATGATAGCATACTACAAAGGACGTGGAAGTCCCTCCCCACCCACGCGTTCTGTATCTCCTACTCTTGGTTGTTTGACTATATCTGTGGTTCTCAATCTTCCTAATGCTGTGACCCTCTAATACAGTTAGTTCCTCATGCTGTGGTGACCCCCAACCATAAAATTATTTTTTGTTGCTACCTCATAACTGTAACTTTCCTGTTATGAATCATAATGTAAATATCTGATAGGCAATTGCCAAAGGGGTCGAAACCCAATAGTTGAGAACCACTGGTCCTCTCTCCTATCCCTACTCAAAAAAAGCAGTCCAAGTGTTTCCACGAGCTTTGTGAGCTTTCCCAGCAAGTCAAAGAAAATCATGGAGAGGGTCATGGGAACCTCACTCAGTTCACAGCTGATTGGTCAGAAATGATGACAATGTATTCCTTGAGGTTGGCATCTGAAGTAGGGACAATCCTATAAGACTTAGCCCTCAACTTGTAAGGCATGGCAATCATTCAAAGGTAACAGTATCAGCACTGACTTAATGTAGAAATGCATGGGGCATGGTGGTGCATACCTAGGCTCCCAGCCCTTAGGACACAGAGGCAGGAAGGTCACAAGTTCAAGGCCAGCCTCAAGTACCGAGTGACACTCTGACTCAACTAAGTTGAACAGCTGATTGCTTGCTTAGTGTGAGGGAAGTAACGGGATTCCTCTGCTGTCTGGGATACTGTTCGGTGCTGGGGGAGGGGGGCCAAGGAGTATGTTGTTAATATCCATAAAATTCAAGTTGTAGCTAGGCCTTTGGATACAGTCTGTGCAAGTCCCTGCCACGGTCTGTTGAGTCCTGTTTATCTCCCTCCACACACCGTGTGTCCTCCCATGGGCCGACCTCACCATCTGAGTCCGTCTTAGCAAGACTCCACGTGACTCTGTATCAGCTGACATCACTCTGCCAATCGGCCTGAGATAGGAAAGCTGCAAGAAACCGCCAGAACATCACCAGAAGGTTTTGGGTGAGCTTCTCTCTATGGAGTCACGGCAAACGATGACCAGTAAACACCCCCATCTGGGCTCTTCCACCTTCTGTTTGGGCCTTCTTAACCTCATGCATCCTTCCACGTGTCTACCATAGTGGAACATCCTTTCACCTGTGTCCGCTTCAGGAAAACATTCCTGCCTGTGGCTGACCCAGCAAAACACCATCCAACACACCTGATTTTCCAAAGAAACCAGAAGTTTCCACTTCAAATCTGCTCAAGGGAGTCAAAGCTCCAGGCCCCGAGCTCCAGCCGGAACTGCGCACTGCCATGGACAGAAACAAGTAGGAGGCCAGGGGAAACTGCTCGTCTCTGCATGAGTGAAAAAATGAATATTTGGACGCCCCAAGCTCCCGTCCATTCCTAACGGGGCTTGCAGCAGACACAGTAGCTCTCACCTACCAGCAATTCAGCCGCCTCCATTATCATTGGAGGACATATACTTCAAGTCCCCCACCTTGGATAGCACCCAACCTAATAAATCCATTTTTCCTGTACACACACTAAGATTTCACATGTGAAGTGCAGATAGTAAGAGATTAACAATCATAAAATAGAATTATAATACACTTGATAAAAGATAGATTTTAGAGATTCAGGCATAGATGGCTGTCCTGGTTAGCTTCCGCTGTTACCTGAGAGAATCTCAATTGTAGGATTGCCCAGATCAGATTGGCCTGAGGCCATGTCTCTGGGGAATTTCCTTGATTGGTGACTCATGATTGATGTGAGTGGGCTCAGCCCACTGTGGGCATCACCATTCTCAGGCAAGGGGGCCTAGGTTATATAAGAAAGTCAGCTGAAGTGCTGGAGAGCTAGTTCAGTAATTAAGAGCATATACTGTTCTTGAAGAGGACAGGTGATGTTATTACTAAGTTTGATCTATTCCCAGCACCCACCTCTGACAGCCTACCACTAGCTGTGGCTCCAGCTCCAACATGTCTGATAACTCTGACCTTACTTGAGCATGGACAATCATGTATACATACCTACACACCAACACAGACATGCATGAATATACATAAGTTTAAAATGATAAAAATATTATTTTTATTATTTAAAAGGAAGGAAGGAAGGAAGCGAGCAAACAAGCTAACTAGAGTGATCCAGAAAGCAAGCTAATATCAGCGTTCTTCCTGACTACCCTCAATGATAGATTGTAACCTGGAAACACAGGTCCTGTGTTTATCACAGTAACAACAACAACCTAGAACAGTGGTCTCAGTCTTACTGTGCCTTATTCCCCATTGTTCTTGGGATGATATGAGGTAATAGATGACAAACTAAAGCAACACGGATGATAAGCATTGTGATATAATACTAGTCCCTTACAGACCTCATGACAGAAGGTATGTTCCAGGTGAGCCTGGTCCCTTCAGCCATGGCAGTGGTGGTAGCTAGTATCAGAGGCAGATGATTTCAGTGCCTGGGTATATTCTATAGGCAATGTTAATTCTAAAAAAAACCCTTCAGAAGCACGGAGGCTGTGGTCCTTTTGTGTTCACATGCATGGCATGACTGCATCCCACCTGAGCATCAGATTTGTTTATCCATGCTTGTGCAACTCAAAGCACTGTGGCAAATTCTGCTGATGTCCACATGGTCGGGCTGCTTCCATTTCTTGTCTTCATCTTCCCTTTCCCCTTCAGATGCTTCAACTGATTCTCCCATGATGACCTTGATTATCTTCAACTACTTCTTAGTCAACCATGTTGCCAACTCCCCCTCTACCCACTTGTCTTGATGCATGAATGACTTCCCTGAATTCTCCGTTAACCCCTGGGAATCCTTTAAAATGCGCTGCATCTTCACATATTAAATTTCATCCCATGGTGCTGCTCTTCCAGCAGGCATCCACTGCTTCTGTTCCACTTCATCTCCTGCAGCTTTGATGAATCACGAGTGGCCTCCAGCACCGCATCACATCCAGGCTAAGGCCTATAGTCCATTACTAATGAAATATAATCAAACATCAAGAGGGTGTTCATAGCCTTGACACACTGAGTCTGTCCTAGGTCAAGGAGCCAAGGCATGAAGGTTTGTGTTTGGAGGTAAAAATACAACTTCTACACTTTTGGGATATCAACCAACCCATTTGGGATATCAGGTGCACTGTCTAGTGTTAACAAGACTTTAAACCCCATCTCCCTTGCTTTTACGTATTATTTCACTTCTGGAATACATCTCAGATAATGGAATGACCATAACAAGACAGCTGCCATTATACATTCTAAGCATGTTACCAGAACATGGGTAGATATTTTGAGCGTTGTGTTTTTGTTTCTGAAACCACATAAAGGTTATCTACCCATATTCATATCTACCCATATGGGATCTCTCCCATA